>CM042082.1:12082600-12118740 GCA_023509865.1 Trypoxylus dichotomus
CCCAGATCTTCCAATATTTTTAGGAGTTTGTCGTGGTTGATTCTGTCAAAAGCCTTGCTGAAATCAATAAAGAGGCATAACACATGTTTATGTTCATTCAATTTGCCATTCACGATATCAGCCACGCGCTCCAAGAGATCAATGGTGCCCCTATTCTTCCGGTATCCATATTGCGATTCATTCAAAATTTGATATTTCTGTAGATAGTCATGCATAACCTTTGCCACATATTTCTCAATAATTTTATCTATACAAGACAACACTGAAATAGGCCTATAGTTTGTATATGCGTCCTTTTTTCCGTTCTTATAAATTGGAGTCACCACAGCAACCTTGAGTAAGGAAGGAATAACTGCATTTCTCAGGGATAAATTTATCAGTCTAACAAGTGCGGGACTGATACTGTCTAACGTTCCAATTACGTCTGCTAACATTATGTTATCGTATCCTGGAGACTTCTTTTTGTCCATTGTTGCAATCATAGAACGTAACTCCTGTTCCGTAATATCAGGTATATAAATAGATTCCCTTTGTATGTGTTGACACCTCAAACCACTCCTTTTCATGTAGTCGTAATATAGCTGTTCCTGGCAAATGTGCTCTCCTGGTGACACCGCGCAGGCGAAAGTTTCACAGAACTTTTCGGCAATTTCTTTCATTGTAGTTTCCATGTGTCTCTCGAATATATTCTTGCCCTGTATAGATGGAGATCGGCCTAAGACCTCATTCACACATTTCCATGTTTCCTTCATGTTTTTGTCATATTTCACAAATTTATCATGGTAGTATTTTCTTTTTGCTTGTTTGATTTGCATAGTGACCTTGTTCCGTGCGAATCTGTAATTGTTTCGAAGTTTTCCCTTTATATCGGCATTTTCAACAGACTTCTTCCAAATATGAAATCTTCTATCTCGTTCCTTCATAGCTATCATAATATCTTCAGTAATCCACGGTTTTATGCAAGTAGTTCTTCTTTTTTTGCTATATGAAGACATCGTGAGTGATGCCTCCTTCGCAGCATCAAATACACCGCGAATAAAGTTGTATAATTCATCAACATCGTTAAAATTTGGAATAATCACATTTCTAAATGCATTTTCTACGTAATTTTTCATACATTCTTTGTTAATTACACTGCGCTTGATCATAATCGGTGAAATCACATCACAATGACAAGTAGTATGAATGGTCCCACAAACCAAATAATGGTCAGAAATCTTTGTACCGACAATTTTGGTAGTGCATCCATCTTTACTACCTCTGAAGTACACATGATCGATACATGAGCTTACAAGAACATCACCAATGATTTCCTCCCTAGTATATCCTTTTAATACACAGTCAAAGCCGGCTCCCATCAACATGTTTTCATATTCCGTTGCTATTTTTACAATTTGTCCCTTTTAATATGTTTATGTTTATATCTCCAACCAATACAAAGGTCCGATTTTGATGCATTGTTAAAAAGGATTCGACTTCCAAAAGAAAACTAGTCACACTGAAATTTGGCGGTCTATAAACTACTAATACATAAGTTTTGCTCCCGTTAACATGGATGCAAAACAAATTGCCTCGCAGCTACTAAACTCTACCTCAATAAAACTAAACTTATAAGTATTCTTTATATAGACTATTATACCGCCTCCAGATTTATTATCTCTTAATTTGCTAATTCTCTCAAAACCTTTTATATCATATAAATATTCAGATTGCGAATATTCAAATCTGTTTAAATTTACCTCCACCAAAGCAAGAAAAATTCATTTTGTCCAAACAATTATTTATAAAACATAAATATTCGCTAAAATGCTTCTTAATTGAACGAATGTTTAAAAATGAGAAATTAAAACAATCATTATGTAGATTACATACCAAATCTGTCCAATTGTCCAAATTACAAACTACCTGTAGTTCCCGTTCAGTACTCTCCAGATATTCCTCAATTTCACTATCCATCGTAGGCTATTGAAATTTCAACCACTTCCTCTTCTAGTTCTTTCGTAGGTCATTGATCTTGTTCAAATCTGCATTCTGCTGAATTCGGTATATCTTCGAACCTTCATTCCTTCTAATTAATATTTTTCCATTCTGTATCCACACGTACCTGAAACCATTTTTCTTCGCGTACTGTTTCGTATCCCATAGCAACCTTTTGTGGTAATTAGATAGGTATTCGTATATATAAATCTTTCTTTCCGAAGCTCTTCTATCTAAATCTCTGTTTATTAGGGTTCTACGCTTCTTCTCCTTAAATTCTGTGCACTTCTTTCGGCTGACAAACTGTATCAATACAGGGCGCGATTGATCTCTTTGTTTGTTGTTCACCCTATATATTGACTCCAAGTCGCTAGACTCTAATTTAATTTCCAACTTATTTGCAATCTCAAATATAATTTCCTCAATATTCACTCCTGGTATTTCATCTACTCCATGTAACTCCAATTTTCTGTCATTATCACCCTGTTCCAACAATGCAATCCTTCTTGATAGTTCTTCGATTTCAGTGTCCCTCACTTTTTCCCTCTCCATAATCTCTCCCATTCTTTTCTCAACCTGTTCCAACTGTGATCCGATTCTATCCTGACCTGATTTTATGTCGTCATACTGCTCTGACAGAAATTTTTGGCTCTGAACCACATCCCTCATTTGCTCGCTCAGCCCAACAAGAATAGATTTTATTTCCGAGATTTCCGAACTTATCTTTAGAGCTTCGCTTGGATTTTTCTGTGACTCAATAGAAGGTGAATCATCCTCCTTAGCCCTTCTTTCTCTCCTACAGTTCTCACAACGCCAGCCTGCCTTTTTTAATTCCCATCGAACTATAAGTGGCACTTGGAAATGGAGCACTCATAATGATAACCACAAGAGCACCCCTGACAAAACCACAAAATCACCATGATTCGGCAATTTAGCCGCACACTTAAAACAGACATCAGGAGGCATCTCTGATAACCAACCAATAATAATAATAATAATAATAATAATAATAATAATAATAATAATAATAATAATAATAATAATAATAATAATAATAATAGTAATAATAATAATAATAATAATAATAATAATAATAATAATAATAATAATAATAATAATAATTTTTTTTTTTTTTTTTTTTTTACCCGCCCGTCATATAGGGCTTTCCTCCACCCAACTCGCCTCACAATCGCAATAAAGAGATGTGAAGCAGGCCTCCTTTCCAACAAAGATAATTTTAATTCTAATTTAAACTTAAACAATTACTTAAACAATTAAACAATTTAAACAATTTAAACAATTATATAACCTGCCACTAAGCCAAAAGGCTTGTCAGCGGCAATTTGTTTCAAGTTGCATACTACAGTGTAATTAGAAAGTTAAGTTCCTGTCTTGTAACGCTCTAGCCTTAGTATTGTATGTGTAAAACTAGAACAAGTTATACATTTCGATCATTCTTATCTCTACTTGATCTCATCATCTAGGCTTACCAACCAGCTGCGAAGGTTTGCCTTTACTTGTGCAAGACTTTGTAGATTCAACATAGTTTCCGGTAAATCATTAAGGATCTTCGGTAACTGCACACTAAGCAGTCGATCACCATATTTGTTATTAGTCTTCGGAACCACGTACATGCCACGCTCTCTCGCTCTTGTAGCATGAGGGTGGTGAACAGTCGTCAGATCCCGAGATTTAAAATAGTTGTTAATAACTACCCGAAAGATATACAAATGTTTGATACTTAGAATATTGTGTTTTCTATATATATTGCCAATAACACTTCGATCCATATTTCTTAGAATTCTACCCTGCGCAGATTTCAACCGATTAATGTGACTTATTGATGCCTGACCCCATATGGTTATTCCGTAAGAGAGAACCGATTCGACTAATGAGTGGTATATTATACGCAGTACATTCCTTGGCACAAAATCACTCAGATAATAAAAACAGTTTGCAAAATAGCTCAAATTTTTGCCAATCTCTCCGATATGAACATCCCACAGAAATCGATTGTCTATATAAATGCCCAAATACTTTTGGCGGTGTACTAGCTCTATTATGTTATCACATTCACAGTTTCTGTTGTGATTCGTATCCTCCATATGTAGACAGTCTGTATCGTGAACTGTTAATTTTAAGTCGCAATCAACCCCGAATGTGGTGACGCAACATGCATCAGTTTCGTTTGTGAGGTGTTAATTAGTAAATCTTTCTGGTGCGCCCACAGCTGAAATCTATGAAACTCTCTTAATAACATTTGTTCAGCCTTTTTAATATCTTTGTGTACCGCTAGAATCAGAGTGTCATCAGCATACAGAAAACATTTACAATCCTGGAAACAATGTTGTACGTCATTTACGTACAGGAGATAAAGTAGAGGCCCCAGAATGCTACCCTGGGGTACTCCTGCTCTGAGTTCCCGCAGACTACTGACTTCATTGCCCATCTTTACGCAAAATCTTCTGTTTGCCAGAAAACATCTGAACCAGTCCAAAAGAGGCCCCCTAATTCCCAGATCTTCCAATATTTTTAGGAGTTTGTCGTGGTTGATTCTGTCAAAAGCCTTGCTGAAATCAATAAAGAGGCATAACACATGTTTATGTTCATTCAATTTGCCATTCACGATATCAGCCACGCGCTCCAAGAGATCAATGGTGCCCCTATTCTTCCGGTATCCATATTGCGATTCATTCAAAATTTGATATTTCTGTAGATAGTCATGCATAACCTTCGCCACATATTTCTCAATAATTTTATCTATACAAGACAACACTGAAATAGGCCTATAGTTTGTATATGCGTCCTTTTTCCGTTCTTATAAATTGGAGTCACCACAGCAACCTTGAGTAAGGAAGGAATAACTGCATTTCTCAGGGATAAATTTATCAGTCTAACAAGTGCGGGACTGATACTGTCTAACGTTCCAATTACGTCTGCTAACATTATGTTATCGTATCCTGGAGACTTCTTTTTGTCCATTGTTGCAATCATAGAACGTAACTCCTGTTCCGTAATATCTGGTATATAAATGGATTCTTTTTGTATGTGTTGACACCTCAAACCACTCCTTTTCATGTAGTTGTAATATGGCTGTTCATGGCAAATGTGGTCTCCTGGTGACACCGCGCAGGCGAAAGTTTCACAGAACTTTTCGGCAATTTCTTTCATTGTAGTTTCCATGTGTCTCTCGAATATATTCTTGCCCTGTATAGATGGAGATCGGCCTAAGACCTCATTGACACATTTCCATGTTTCCTTCATGTTTTTGTCATATTTCACAAATTTATCGTGGTAGTATTTCCTTTTCGCTTGTTTGATTTGCATAGTGACCTTGTTTCGTGCGAATTTGTAATTGTTTCGAAGTTTTCCCTTTATATCGGCATTTTCAACAGACTTCTTCCAAATATGAAATCTTCTATCTCGTTCCTTCATAGCTATCATAATATCTTCAGTAATCCACGGTTTTATGCAAGTAGTTCTTCTTTTTTTGCTATATGAAGACATCGTGAGTGATGCCTCCTTCGCAGCATCAAATACACCGCGAATAAAGTTATATAATTCATCAACATCGTTAAAATTTGGAATAATCACATTTCTAAATGCATTTTCTATGTAATTTTTCATACATTCTTTGTTAATTACACTGCGCTTGATCATAATCGGTGAAATCACATCACAATGACATGTAGTATGAATGGTCCCACAGACCAAATAATGGTCAGAAATCTTTGTACCGACAATTTTGGTAGTGCATCCATCTTTACTACCTCTGAAGTACACATGATCGATACATGAGCTTACAAGAACATCACCAATAATTTCCTCCCTAGTATATCCTTTTAATACACAGTCAAAGCCGGCTCCCATCAACATGTTTTCATATTCCGTTGCTATTTTACAATTTGTCCCTTTTAATATGTTTATGTTTATATCTCCAACCAATACAAAGGTCCGATTTTGATGCATTGTTAAAAAGGATTCGACTTCCAAAAGAAAACTAGTCACACTGAAATTTGGCGGTCTATAAACTACTAATACATAAGTTTTGCTCCCGTTAACATGGATGCAAAAACAAATTGCCTCGCAGCTACTAAACTCTACCTCAATAATACTAAACTTATAAGTACTCTTTATATAGACTATTATACCGCCTCCAGATTTATTATCTCTTAATTTGCTAATTCTTTCAAAACCTTTTATATCATATAAATATTCGGATTGCGAATATACAAAACTGTTTAAATTTACCTCCACCAAAGCAAGAAAATTCATTTTGTCCAAACAATTATTTATAAAACATAAATATTCGCTAAAATGCTTCTTAATTGAACGAATGTTTAAAAATGAGAAATTAAAACAATTATTATGTAGATTACATACCAAATCTGTCCAATTGTCCAAATTACAAACTACCTGTAGTTCCCGTTCAGTACTCTCCAGATATTCCTCAATTTCACTATCCATCGTAGGCTATTGAAACTTCAACCACTTCCTCTTCTAGTTTTTCCGTAGGTCATTGATCTTGTTCAAATCTGCATTCTGCTGAATTCGGTATATCTTTGAACCTTCATTCCTTCTAATTAATATTTTTCCATTCTGTATCCACACGTACCTGAAACCATTTTTCTTCGCGTACTGTTTCGTTTCCCATAGCAACCTTTTGTGGTAATTAGATAGGTATTCGTATATATAAATCTTTCTTTCCGAAGCTCTTCTATCTAAATCTCTGTTTATTAGGGTTGTACGCTTCTTCTCCTTAAATTCTGTGCATTTCTTTCGGCTGACAAACTGTATCAATACAGGGCGCGATTGATCCCTTTGTTTGTTGTTCACCCTATATATTGACTCCAAGTCGCTAGACTCTAACTTAATTTCCAACTTATTTGCAATCTCAAATATAATTTCCTCAATATTCACTCCTGGTATTTCATCTACTCCATGTAACTCCAATTTTCTGTCATTATCACCCTGTTCCAACAATGCAATCCTTCTTGATAGTTCTTCGATTTCAGTGTCCCTCACTTTTTCCCTCTCCATAATCTCTCCCATTCTTTTCTCAACCTGTTCCAACTGTGATCCGATTCTATCCTGACCTGATTTTATGTCGTCATACTGCGCTGACAGAAATTTTTGGCTCTGAACCACATCCCTCATTTGCTCGCTCAGCCCAACAAGAATAGATTTTATTTCCGAGATTTCCGAACTTATATTTAGAGCTTCGCTTGGATTTTTCTGTGACTCAATAGAAGGTGAATCATCCTCCTTAGCCCTTCTTTTCTCCCTACAGTACTCACAACGCCAGCCTGCCTTTTTTTTAATTCCCATCGAACTATAAGTGGCACTTGAAATGGAGCACTCATAATGATAACCACAAGAGCACCCCTGACAAACCACAAAATCACCATGATTCGGCAATTTAGCCGCACACTTAAAACAGACATCAGGAGGCATCTCGATAACCAACCTGTATATTTCAAATTCGTATGTCTATTCACACAGCAGAGAAAAACAGATCAGTTTTTGTTTATGTATTACAAAAAAAACTGCTTGTTTATTTGTTTCAATTCTTTGTTTTATAGAGGTTAATATTGAAAGTTTAATGTTCTTTCGCTAAATTCTCCGATATAAGAAATAATATTCTAATTTAATGTTTATAACAAAATTAACAAGCGTTTTCCCTACAAAATGATAGTAAACACAATTAATTTGAGCACCAGGACAACTGTCAATTGGATCTCTCCACTAGACGCACTCCTCAGAAAAACAAATCAGTTCTTGTTTATGCATTACAAGAAAAACTGCATGTTTATTTGTTCCAATTCGTAGTTTTATAGAGGTTAATATTGAAAGTTTTACGTTCTTTCGCTAAATTCTCCGTTATAAGAAATAATATTCTAATTTAATGTTTATAACAAAATTAACAAGCGTTTTCCCTACAAAATGATAGTAAACACAATTAATTTGAGCACCAGGACAACTGTCAATTGGATCACTCCACTATACGCACTCCTCAGCACAACCGACACGCACATCGACTTGAAACTGAATAATAATAATAATAATAATAATAATAATAATAATAATAATAATAATAATAATAATAATAATAATAATAATAATAATAATAATAATAATAATAATAATAATAATAATAATAATAATAATAATAATAATAATAATAATAATAATAATAATAATAATAATAATAATAATAATAATAATAATAATAATAATAATAATAATAATAATAATAATAATAATAATAATAATAATAATAATAATAATAATAATAATAATAATAATAATAATAATAATAATAATAATAATAATAATAATAATAATAATAATAATAATAATAATAATAATAATAATAATAATAATAATAATAATAATAATAATAATAATAATAATAATAATAATAATAATAATAATAATAATAATAATAATAATAATAATAATAATAATAATAATAATAATAATAATAATAATAATAATAATAATAATAATAATAATAATAATAATAATAATAATAATAATAATAATAATAATAATAATAATAATAATAATAATAATAATAATAATAATAATAATAATAATAATAATAATAATAATAATAATAATAATAATAATAATAATAATAATAATAATAATAATAATAATAATAATAATAATAATAATAATAATAATAATAATAATAATAATAATAATAATAATAATAATAATAATTTTTTTTTTTTTTTTTTTTTACCCGCCCGTCATATAGGGCTTTCCTCCACCCAACTCGCCTCACAATCGCAATAAAGAGATGTGAAGCAGGCCTCCTTTCCAACAAAGATAATTTTAATTCTAATTTAAACTTAAACAATTACTTAAACAATAATTAAACAATTTAAACAATCTAAACAATTTAAACAATTCAAACAATTTAAACAATTTAAACAATTTAAACAATTTAAACAATTTAAACAATTAGATAACCTGCCACTAAGCCAAAAGGCTTGTCAGCGGCAATTTGTTTCAAGTTGCATACTACAGTGTAATTAGAAAGTTAAGTTCCTGTCTTGTAACGCTCTAGCCTTAGTATTGTATGTGTGAAACTAGAACAAGTTATACATTTCGATCATTCTTATCTCTACTTGATCTCATCATCTAGGCTTACCAACCAGCTGCGAAGGTTTGCCTTTACTTGTGCAAGACTTTGTAGATTCAACATAGTTTCTGGTAAATCATTAAGGATCTTCGGTAACTGCACACTAATCAGTCGATCACCATATTTGTTATTAGTCTTCGGAACCACGTACATGCCACGCTCTCTCGCTCTTGTAGCATGAGGGTGGTGAACAGTCGTCAGATCCCGAGATTTAAAATAGTTGTTAATAACTACCCGAAAGATATACAAATGTTTGATACTCAGAATATTGTGTTCTCTATATATATTGCCAATAACACTTCGATCCATATTTCTCAGAATTCTACCCTGCGCAGATTTCAACCGATTAATGTGACTTATTGATGCCTGACCCCATATGGTTATTCCGTAAGAGAGAACCGATTCGACTAATGAGTGGTATATTATACGCAGTACATTCCTTGGCACAAAATCACTCAGATAATAAAAACAGTTTGCAAAATAGCTCAATTTTTTGCCAATCTCTCCGATATGAACATCCCACAGAAATCGACTGTCTATATAAATGCCCAAATACTTTTGGCGGTGTACTAGCTCTATTATGTTATTACATTCACAGTTTCTGTTGTGATTCGTATCCTCCATATGTAGACAGTCTGTATCGTGAACTGTTAATTTTAAGTCGCAATCAACCCCCGAATGTGGTGACGCAACATGCATCAGTTTCGTTTTTGAGGTGTTAATTAGTAAATCTTTCTGGTGCGCCCACAGCTGAAATCTATGAAACTCTCTTAATAACATTTGTTCAGCCTTTTTAATATCTTTGTGTACAGCTAGAATCAGAGTGTCATCAGCATATAGAAAACATCTACAATCCTGGAAACAATGTTGTACGTCATTTACGTACAGGAGATAAAGTAGAGGCCCCAGAATGCTACCCTGGGGTACTCCTGCTCTGAGTTCCCGCAGACTACTGACTTCATTGCCCACCTTTACGCAAAATCTTCTGTTTGCCAGAAAACATCTGAACCAGTCCAAAAGAGGCCCCCTAATTCCCAGATCTTCCAATATTTTTAGGAGTTTGTCGTGGTTGATTCTGTCAAAAGCCTTGCTGAAATCAATAAAGAGGCATAACACATGTTTATGTTCATTCAATTTGCCATTCACGATATCAGCCACGCGCTCCAAAGAGATCAATGGTGCCCCTATTCTTCCGGTATCCATATTGCGATTCATTCAAAATTTGATATTTCTGTAGATAGTCATGCATAACCTTTGCCACATATTTCTCAATAATTTTATCTATACAAGACAACACTGAAATAGGCCTATAGTTTGTATATGCGTCCTTTTTACCGTTCTTATAAATTGGAGTCACCACAGCAACCTTGAGTAAGGAAGGAATAACTGCATTTCTCAGGGATAAATTTATCAGTCTAACAAGTGCGGGACTGATACTGTCTAACGTTCCAATTACGTCTGCTAACATTATGTTATCGTATCCTGGAGACTTCTTTTTGTCCATTGTTGCAATCATAGAACGTAACTCCTGTTCCGTAATATCAGGTATATAAATAGATTCCCTCTGTATGTGTTGACACCTCAAACCACTCCTTTTCATGTAGTCGTAATATAGCTGTTCCTGGCAAATGTGCTCTCCTGGTGACACCGCGCAGGCGAAAGTTTCACAGAACTTTTCGGCAATTTCTTCCATTGTAGTTTCCATGTGTCTCTCAAATATATTCTTGCCCTGTATAGATGGAGATCGGCCTAAGACCTCATTGACACATTTCCATGTTTCCTTCATGTTTTTGTCATATTTCACAAATTTATCATGGTAGTATTTCCTTTTTGCTTGTTTGATTTGCATAGTGACCTTGTTTCGTGCGAATCTGTAATTGTTTCGAAGTTTTCCCTTTATATCGGCATTTTCAACAGACTTCTTCCAAATATGAAATCTTCTATCTCGTTCCTTCATAGCTGTCATAATATCTTCAGTAATCCACGGTTTTATGCAAGTAGTTCTTCTTTTTGCTATATGAAGACATCGTGAGTGATGCCTCCTTCGCAGCATCAAATACACCGCGAATAAAGTTATATAATTCATCAACATCGTTAAAATTTGGAATAATCACATTTCTAAATGCATTTTCTATGTAATTTTTCATACATTCTTTGTTAATTACACTGCGCTTGATCATAATCGGTGTAATCACATCACAATGACATGTAGTATGAATGGTCCCACAGACCAAATAATGGTCAGAAATCTTTGTACCGACAATTTTGGTAGTGCATCCATCTTTACTACCTCTGAAGTACATGATCGATACATGAGCTTACAAGAACATCACCAATAATTTCCTCCCTAGTATATCCTTTTTAATACACAGTCAAAGCCGGCTCCCATCAACATGTTTTCATATTCCGTTGCTATTTTACAATTTGTCCCTTTTAATATGTTTATGTTTATATCTCCAACCAATACAAAGGTCCGATTTTGATGCATTGTTAAAAAGGATTCGACTTCCAAAAGAAAACTAGTCACACTGAAATTTGGCGGTCTATAAACTACTAATACATAAGTTTTGCTCCCGTTAACATGGATGCAAAAACAAATTGCCTCGCAGCTACTAAACTCTACCTCAATAATACTAAACTTATAAGTACCCTTTATATAGACTATTATACCGCCTCCAGATTTATTATCTCTTAATTTGCTAATTCTCTCAAAACCTTTTATATCATATAAATATTCAGATTGCGAATATTCAAATCTGTTTAAATTTACCTCCACCAAAGCAAGAAAATTCATTTTGTCCAAACAATTATTTATAAAACATAAGTATTCGCTAAAATGCTTCTTAATTGAACGAATGTTTAAAAATGAGAAATTAAAACAATTATTATGTAGATTACATACCAAATCTGTCCAATTGTCCAAATTACAAACTACCTGTAGTTCCCGTTCAGTACTCTCCAGATATTCCTCGATTTCACTATCCATCGTAGGCTATTGAAACTTCAACCACTTCCTCTTCTAGTTCTTCCGTAGGTCATTGATCTTGTTCAAATCTGCATTCTGCTGAATTCGGTATATCTTTGAACCTTCATTCCTTCTAATTAATATTTTTCCATTCTGTATCCACACGTACCTGAAACCATTTTTCTTCGCGTACTGTTTCGTATCCCATAGCAACCTTTTGTGGTAATTAGATAGGTATTCGTATATATAAATCTTTCTTTCCGAAGCTCTTCTATCTAAATCTCTGTTTATTAGGGTTATGCGCTTCTTCTCCTTAAATTCTGTGCACTTCTTTCGGCTGACAAACTGTATCAATACAGGGCGTGATTGATCTCTTTGTTTGTTGTTCACCCTATATATTGACTCCAAGTCGCTAGACTCTAATTTAATTTCCAACTTATTTGCAATCTCAAATATAATTTCCTCAATATTCACTCCTGGTATTTCATCTACTCCATGTAACTCCAATTTTCTGTCATTATCACCCTGTTCCAACAATGCAATCCTTCTTGATAGTTCTTCGATTTCCAGTGTCCCTCACTTTTTCCCTCTCCATAATCTCTCCCATTCTTTTCTCAACCTGTTCCAACTGTGATCCGATTCTATCCTGACCTGATTTTATGTCGTCATACTGCTCTGACAGAAATTTTTGGCTCTGAACTACATCCCTCATTTGCTCGCTCAGCCCAACAAGAATAGATTTTATTTCCGAGATTTCCGAACTTATCTTTAGAGCTTCGCTTGGATTTTTCTGTGACTCAATAGAAGGTGAATCATCCTCCTTAGCCCTTCTTTTCTCCCTACAGTTCTCACAACGCCAGCCTGCCTTTTTTTTAATTCCCATCGAACTATAAGTGGCACTTGAAATGGAGCACTCATAATGATAACCACAAGAGCACCCCTGACAAACCACAAAATCACCATGATTCGGCAATTTAGCCGCACACTTAAAACAGACATCAGGAGGCATCTCGATAACCAACCTGTATATTTCAAATTCGTATGTCTATTCACAACAGCAGAGAAAAACAATCAGTTTTTGTTTATGTATTACAAAAAAAACTGCTTGTTTATTTGTTTCAATTCTTTGTTTTATAGAGGTTAATATTGAAAGTTTAATGTTCTTTCGCTAAATTCTCCGATATAAGAAATAATATTCTAATTTAATGTTTATAACAAAATTAACAAGCGCTGTCCCTACAAAATGATAGTAAACACAATTAATTTGAGCACCAGGACAACTGTCAATTGGATCACTCCACTATACGCACTCCTCAGCACAACCGACACGCACATCGACTTGAAACTGATATTAATTATTATAATTTAATAATAATAATAATAATAATAATAATAATAATAATAATAATAATAATAATAATAATAATAATAATAATAATAATAATAATAATAATAATAATAATAATAATAATAATAATAATAATAATAATAATAATAATAATAATAATAATAATAATAATAATAATAATAATAATAATAATAATAATAATAATAATAATAATAATAATAATAATAATAATAATAATAATAATAATAATAATAATAATAATAATAATAATAATAATAATAATAATAATAATAATAATAATAATAATAATAATAATAATAATAATAATAATAATAATAATAATAATAATAATAATAATAATAATAATAATAATAATAATAATAATAATAATAATAATAATAATAATAATAATAATAATAATAATAATAATAATAATAATAATAATAATAATAATAATAATAATAATAATAATAATAATAATAATAATAATAATAATAATAATAATAATAATAATAATAATAATAATAATAATAATAATAATAATAATAATAATAATAATAATAATAATAATAATAATAATAATAATAATAATAATAATAATAATAATAATAATAATAATAATAATAATAATAATAATAATAATAATAATAATAATAATAATAATAATAATAATAATAATAATAATAATAATAATAATAATAATAATAATAATAATAATAATAATAATAATAATAATAATAATAATAATAATAATAATAATAATAATAATAATAATAATAATAATAATAATAATAATAATAATAATAATAATAATAATAATAATAATAATAATAATAATAATAATAATAATGATAATAATAATAATAATAATAATAATAATAATAATAATAATAATGATAATAATAATAATAATAATAATAATAATAATAATAATAATAATAATAATAATAATCCTTTATTGCCCAACAGCCCAAGGGCCAATTACAGAACAAATTACAATACAATTCTTATTTAAAATGAAATAATTCAAATCGTGTTGCCTACAATAATAACATGCTGAAAATGTATATAATAATGAAACAAAAAAAAAAAAAAAGAAAGACTCACAAAAATGGCTCTAGATGCCGTTTGTTTGCGTTCCTCACCATGTGACTGAGAGGTGCCTTAAGCAAAATGTTGGTATTAGATCTAGGTACTTGAAATGTATTAAAGTAGCGAGTATGATGAGTAGGTACGGTAAAGTTTATTTGCGCTAGAAGGGCTGGCGAGTCGACAGTATTTTTCAGGATCATGCAAAGAACCTCCACACTGTTACGCTCGCGGCGGTCAGCGAGAGATAGAAAACCATGCTCAACAAGTAAGCTATAATACTCGACACGTCTTGCAGGATACACGTTGTCCATTCGAAAGGAGAGATATTTTAGAAATTTCTTTTGAACGCGTTCGATCATAAGCTCTTGGTGTAAATAACGGGGATACCAAACAATGGAGACGTATTCAAGCTTAGAACGAACGTAGGCATAATATAAACGTTTCATTACACCTAAGTCTGAGAAATGCCTGCAAGAACGCATGACAAAACCGAGAGTTTTGGAAGCAGATGAACACATGGACGAAATATGTTCCGTAAATGACAGTCTATTATCAAACAAAACACCAAGATCCAAAGTTTTGATATTGCGTGGTATGGCTGCATCATTAATTTGGTAGTTATAGTATAAAGTAGTGTGAGTGTTATTGTAGGAAACCACAGTACACTTGTTGATGTTCAGAGGGAGATAATTGACCTTGCTCCAAGTATTAATGCGAAGAAGATTGTCTTGTAAATGTTTACAATCGAAAATGCTACCAACAGTATTAAATATCTTTACGTCATCTGCGTATGCTAAGACGTGACACGTAAACAGAGATAGTAAATCATTTATATAAAAATTGAAGAGAAGTGGTCCAAGATTTGAACCTTGAGGAACACCTGATGTTGGAGAAAACGGCGTAGAGGAATAACCATTGTAGCAGACATAACACTCCCTTCCAGTAAGGTAAGACTCAATCAACGTCAGGAAACCCACACCAAAACCAAATTTGTCCATTTTTTGTAGTAGCATCTCGTGGTTAATGCAGTCGAAAGCTTTAGAAAAATCTACGTAAATAACATCCACCTGCTTTCGCTTATCAAGCGCTTCACCAAGATATTGGCCAATGCATGCTAAATTAGTGATCGTCGACCTACCTGCAACAAAACCGTGCTGATGCTCAGACATGAAAGGAGTTATGCAGGCAGATATTTCTTTGTAAAGCAAATGTTCAAATACCTTAGCGAAATTGGGCAGTATACTTATAGGCCTATAATCAGCAAATGTTAGATCGGTTTCCTTTCTTAAATACGGGGGTAATTCTGCTAATTTTCCAAACCTTTGGAAAAGTTGACGTGCTTATCGCTAGGTGGAATATAGTTGACAGTGGATAGGACAGAACAGGAGCACAATCATGTACAAAGAAGCTCGGTATTCCATCATCTCCAGTTGTCATATTAGATTTAAGTCTCTTGATACTGTTCTCCACATCCAATTCAGAGAAGGCATGAACACAAAAATTATTATAATTGAGAAAAGAGTTGAAAGATACATTTTGAACACTAGGGTTATACACACTCGCAAAGACACTGGAAAAGGCATCCACGATTTCGTTTGGCTGGGTAAATTCTCTGCCGTCATACTGCATACTTCCCGGAATTCTGGAAGAAGTTTTCTTGTTGTTAATGAGGCGCCAGAACAACTTAGGATCTCTGTTGATATTAATTTCAGCATCTGCCAAGTAAGCCTTGTATGCGTCTCTAATTTCATTCTTTGTGAGAGATCTCAATCGTTTGAATTCATTAAAATAGTATATCGCTTTTGTTCTTTTCCACTTCTTGAAGTAAAATTCTTTTAATTTAAGACGTTGTTTTATTTTAGCACTAAACCATGGAGGAAACGTGGAGGTAGGACGTTTAGTTTTCTCAACTGAACGATCTATAACGGAGTATAATGTATTATAAAATGCCTCAACAGCGACATCCACATCACTGTATTCATCCAAGAAACTCCAGTCGACTGCAAGCATATCGCTATATAAAGAGAGGAAATTCGCTTTGCTAAAGTTGTAGCTAACATTATTGTTACGCGGAAAATTTATCCACTCGACACATGTGACAAAAGTAATCTCAATTTCGAGTGGTGGGTGAAAAGCATCAACGCTAACCAAAGGTTCAGAACTAAGACGGACATGTAGCTCACATGACATATTACAAAACACGAGATCCAGAATATTGCCATACATATTTTGAATAGTATTGAATTCTTTTAGATTTAAAATATTAACAAAATTGCTTAAAGATGTCACTTTACGATTATTGTTTACTAGTGCATCAGTTTTTTTATACTCCGGGCAGTTGAAATCGCCAAAAACAATAACATTTTTATTAATCAACTTAAAACTGAGAGCGTCCAAAAAAGTTTCATAGTCATCACATCCCATATCAGGTGGTAAATAGATATTGGCGATGTAAATTGTGTGCGATGCCATCTCGAACTTGCATAAGACGATATCAGACAAAGGGACCAAATCAATCAACGAAGACACATCCAGCAAGGTAACATAAATATTGTTCTTGAAAGCAGTTAGGCAACCACCTCCAGTTGATCTTCCAACAATGTTAAATCTTCTATCAGTTCTGAAGATAACAAACTCGGAACCCAATATTTCCTCGTCGTTAATACTGTCATCCAACCATGTCTCCGTAAATAACACAATGTCCACGTCAATAGTAGCACTTAGTGGATATAATGAAGAAAGTTTAGATCGAAGAGAGCGAACATTCTGATAGTACAAGCAAATAGGTATATTACTGGGCGTGTTGAGCAGATCTAGTTTTCCGGTCCTCCAGCTTTGACCACTTTTGGAACATCGTTTATGTACTTAATATAAACATCTGTTTCGCCAGCAGCTTTTCTAGTTAGCAACTCTTGTCTAGCCTCACGATATAATTTTAGTTGCATAGGTGTTTTGTCTTTGACCAAAAACACATTTTTAAACTTATCAGATGTTCTTAGTTTCTGTCTACGCTGGAAGGCCTTAGATGCAATATCACCATCCGGTAAACATACCTTGATTGGTCGCTTCATGTCCGTCCGGGAAGAATCAAATTTACCCAATCTAATTGTTCTGAGATTGTCAACAGAAACATCCAGCATTTGAAGCAGTTCACCAACCAATTCCATGTCAGCCGCAACTTGATCGTTCCTGTTGTTCAGAACATTCTCAGATACATTATACAAGATAATGTTATTTTTTCTGCGCTGTCTATCAGAAACCTCCTGGATGATACACTCGACATCAGGTACTTTAATGGGATCTATTTTAACATCCCGGGAAGTCATACTCTCTTTAAGAGTTCTCAACTCGCTCTCCAAAGCACCCACCGTGGATGCTAATTCATGTAGTTTGACGAGCTGCAGCTTAAGATCAGAACAGGTGGGACAATGAAATGATAGTTTTCGATCCTTATTTTTCAAATACTGAAGCTCAGTTCGGGATAGACCACTACAAGTAGTGTGAATGTAATTGCGACACATATCACACGTGTAATCTCTTTTTCTGGCGTAAGTCCATTGTTGCAAATAGCACAAGAGGTCATAATTTACGCTACCCAAATACCGATACTAAACACAAAACAGGTGAAAAAGAAAAAGTACAAAGGAAAAGGAAAAGACTAGGATACACTTCACACCAATGGGCCGATATTGGTGCCTAACTAAGACGCACAAAGAGGGCCGCTGATAGAGTAGGATTTAATTTGGAAGGGAAATTGTATGAATGTACAATATTTTGGTAGTTCCTGTATTAAGTTACACCAAAAATATATAAGCTGTAGAAAATAAAAACAGGTAGAAAAACAAATATAACAAAAAGGAGGAAAAAGCAATTGCGTTAGATCGAATAGTGTGCCATATATATGTACAAACAATAATTTCACTAAATGGATCAAATAAATGCGAATATCGATAACACAATCAGACTCACCAGACAATTAGCTATCCGCTGATATACTTTATGATATAACAACACTTACAAAACTCATAGAAATCACAACAATACAGAAGAGGCAACAACTATGTCTGCACACCTTGACAGTTTGTCGTATATTTCTCGATTTCTGTTTTCTTTTTGTTTTCGATTAAACAGCAGATTCGGTCAGAAGTGTTTACGTAATTGGTATAGAAGAATTAATTAATCAGAAAAATATTATTATCATTATTTTTCCAATTCGTATTTCTAATAGTTGAATATCGTCAGAAGAAGTCGTCAAGTCTATCATGACGTTTAAATGATCTCTTTATTCCAGTTCGTAGTCTTGTTTTTCCGACTAAACGTAGTATTCTTGTGGATGACTCCCCATCTTTACAGTATGATATTTTGGGAAAGAAATTAAAATGTGTAGAACTCATAACAGCACTTCCCTCTATATTTATAGGAACAGTTATTTCGAATGAGTTTGTAACATCTTGTAATGGGATTTTTTGAGGCCCCTCTTCTCCTCAAGAACATGCCCATTTTTTTATTGCAAAATATTATGGTATCGTCAAATAAATCGCTCTTTTGAACCGGTTTTGATTCCGTCTATTGAAAAGATGAACGTGATCTTTTACTCGCACCATAGAAATCAATCATTCGACTACTTTAAT
Source organism: Trypoxylus dichotomus (assembly GCA_023509865.1). Classification (NCBI taxonomy): domain Eukaryota; kingdom Metazoa; phylum Arthropoda; class Insecta; order Coleoptera; family Scarabaeidae; genus Trypoxylus; species Trypoxylus dichotomus. Next base: position 12,101,767 of record CM042082.1, read on the forward strand.
TTACAAAGAAAGGTTCCCAGGTATCAGATTCAGATCTTACTGAAGCTTGGTAGGTAAGTAGGGCATGTTGAGACTTGACAATAGAAATTCTTTGTTTGTACTGAAATTTACCCTGAAAATTCACAGATTTTTAGTTCTCTTGATTTAATTCTTGAACGGAAATAGATAGAACAAAAATTTAAATGCAAATATTGTACCTTATCGGAAAATCCTTGTACACACACGAATGTGGTATATACGAAGTGTTGCATTTAAGCGCCGCCCTCCTATACTAGGGCTAATTGTGGTAATATGAAAAAGAAATTAACGCAAATCTTTAACATCCTTTATTGATTTTAAAGCATTTTCAATTGTACTGGTGTCTCGAAGGTGATACTACCATAAAAACTTATATTTTATGATACGCACGTACTTCCTATACATATATCAGAAAAGGGAAACAATTGGTCCATATAATAGCATTTCATATGGTCTAGGTAGCCCAATTTGCTTCACATTACCAATTTTAATTAAATTTAATTAATTTACCAAAGCGCATAACTCCAATCGCCATATGATATATTTTATCAGATGGATCTGCTGTTAATGTAAGTGGATATAAATAAAAACCCCCATTAATACATTGCCGTGTGCTGTTATTTGTTATCATTAATATTCAAAAATATCACATTTCTTAAAAACGAAAGATTTACGAACCACATCTTATTATTTGAAAACTAATAGGTAAGGTATTAGGTTGATCTTTTAGCACCAATGTTAAGGATATACATATTTTGATATTGGTGGTATTTGTACCATTCTAGATATTTTCATAATATACCATAAAATTTGTCTTTTGTTCAATTTTTCATTTTCTTTTTTATTTTTTCAATTCAGAAACAAGCAGAAATCGTATATGAAGGCTGAATTTACAACTGTATGTAACACAGTCCTACAACCGGATGAAAATTGTAAAATATAATTCATAAACGAAATGAATGTGAATGAATCAATATTTCAAAAGTAGTTTCCAGAAACAAACCAAAAACAGAGCAGCACCTAGTAAAAGCAGTGCAAAAATTACAGACTGAAGGCGTTTCAGTAGAATAACTAGCGCTGTTAGAAACAATAGAGCTTCAATTAAATATTAAATAGGATTAGTCTTATTACAAATAAATTTTATTTTAAATTTGAGCTGACATTTTCATCTAATCAGATACTGTATTTTTTTTACAAATATATGTATTAGCTAGAGTAGAAATGATAAAATCTTCATTATACTTCACATATATTTATCTGTTCATGTGTGTGTTATTTCGCGTTCTTATTCTGTCTTATCTCGAATTACCTTCTGCATAAGGTGCAATTCATGCAGGTACGGTGGTGGTACGGATTAATGTCTCCCCCTATTACTGAGGCAATATGAAAACTACTTTCCTTGTGATGCCGCAAACGGTTCGGTTATTGCAGATATAAACCTTATTTGAAGAGCGTATATAAGAGCTTATTATCGTTTACAACGATCAACATCTTACGTAACTACTCGTCAAAGTTAACACATGGGCTGAAAAGTCCCGGGCCTAACACATAAATGACGCTAGTTTTATTGCAGTCACCTTTCTCTCAGTTAGTACTTGTTACGTTCTCCTGGTTTGAAGAACAGCGCCGCTGTAGCCTGCTCGTAAATTCCTGTATTACTTGACCAATACTTACTTATAGAGTATGTTCGCTTATTTACTAAAGGAAAGGTTGTACTGTGAAACTCAATGCGCATGCGCAAAAAAATATATTTAAAAATAAAATGTGTACACGGTTTCCACTCTTGCCTATGTACATGTACGATGTACGTAAGATATATATATTTGCAATAATTGCAGTTATTCGAGCTCTCTTATACATGTAATGTATATATGTGTATATGTATTTTCATTGGTAGCAACATAAAGTAATGCCTCAGCATGTACGTTGCAAAGCTATGTCTTAATTCTGTTTAAAAGGTTAAACTCTTATATGCTTCCGCTGAAGCTTTGTTAGAGGCATGTACTAATGCCTCTATCTGTTTGCATGCACCACTACCTTTTTATAGGGGGGCCAACCCTATTTATTTCGCAAATTTATAAGCGCACCTCGGTGCTATGCGGAGATTGGTGCGTTTCGTTGAGCACGGAGCTCTGCAAAAATCGCTATCGCGGATTTGTGCCTATCCCGCAGCGCAATACGCTCTATCAATTGTTCTTAACGTACAGTCGTTACACGTTTTCTACCGCTCTTGGGTAGATTATGATACTCTCCTGTCCTTTGGTACACTTACAAAAGAAGGTCCGTACCCTAAATGAAACGACAAACGACGTTTCTGTCTCTACGCACAGCCTATATATTACTCAACCTACAAATTTTAATTTCTGTTTTATATAGCTTCGTAATTTATATTTTCTAGGAATTTCTACTTTAGATAACGACCAGGTATAGGTTCGCAGTATTCTTGTTCTAAGAAGCGCTACCTGCTGCGCGAAACACATGTTTGATTAGGGTGCCTATAACATTTGCTCGCAGCTGTATATATTGTAGTTTTCATGACATTTACAAAAGTTTTAAAATAGCGAAAAATTTTGAGAAAGTGCTGTCTGTATCTTCAAATCGGGTGATTCGGCCGCTTGGTATTCTCTTCTAAAAATTATAGATCTTAGAATTAAATAAAAAATATAGTGATACAAAAATATTTTTATTTACACTATCTCTTGTATTACGGAAAATTTATATGGCTGTATACTGTGTATCTAATTAGAGATAGTATATTAGTAGAATATCGAGCAATATAAAAGCCGTTATCTAAAATTTCGCGGAAGTTTAATGATTATCCAATAGAAAAAAACATGAAGTTAGTTTTCATGTGTACGCATATTCGTAAATTTAACGCGGTATTTTCCTCTGCTGTTAACATTATCGGTATTATGTATACAGTGGACCCCCTTTATCGAAGAAAAGTTCAACGTTGTAGAAATCCTGTTTTCTTTACTTTTATAAAAGGCAGTGACAGTAATAGTATTAGTAGTCGATTATTACAGTTAGTATTAGAATCTTGCCAAGAGGTACATATAACAATAACTTCCAATAAAAAAATATTTTTTTTACGTTATAGGCATTCCAACGAAGAGCTAATAATTATTCGGGAAATTTAGTTACAATTTGATTGATGGAGTAGTAAAACCTTACAAGAGAAAGTGCAATTATTGGTAATTATGATGTTTTACATTACAAGGAGTGGTTGGAAAATTTCAAATCATCCAACATCTCAAACTGGTGTGACGCTGAAGTCAAGATTTTAAATAAACCCGATGAAGGCACCGTTAAATTGTGAAGGTAAACGCAAATTAGAATAACTAAGCATAATCGAAAATTTGTACGTTTTCGATAACGATGTTTTAGATAAGAAGATACTCTGGATATTTTATTATTTTTCAGTAGCTCATATTATTCCATGATACATAACTTTCTTCAAGTTTCCCATTTTTGAGAAAACGGATTTGTATTAGCAATATACGAGGGCAACCTGAAATGTTTCTGGAATTAACAAGAAAAACACGGTATTGCTGTGGTTTTTTATTTTTGTTCTTCGATATAATGGAAAATCACTCTTTTCCGCTGCAAACGAGGCCGTTTCTCCTTCAATACTGCGTCGAATCGGGTCAATAAATCGCTGTAGTAGTGCCCCGTGATCATCCTCCCCTCCTGCAGATCGTCGATGAGGATCACACCTAGGGAATCCCAAAAAAATGGTCGGCACGACCTTTCCGGCCGATGGAACGGTTCTTACCTTCATCGGAGCCGATTGGCCCGAAAAGGACCACTGCTTCGATTGTTCCTTCGTCTTCTGTATGTAGTGGTGGATCCAAGTCTCATCCACGGGTACGGAACGCATGAAGAAATTACTTGGATTGCGTTTGGATCCTGGCCAGATACTCCTCCGAAACGGTCATCCGATTTCGTCTTTGCTCCGGTATGAGCAAACGCGGTACTCATCGCGCGGAAATCTTGTTCATACCCAAAACTCCCTGTGGGATATGGCCAACGCATTCTTCTGAGATACCTGTTGTCTCTACTATCTCTTTCAGCTTCAATCGGCGATTCGCTAACACGACATCATGAATTTTCCATTTCATAGTTGATAGCGGTTTTTGGGCGTCCACTACGTGGTTCGTCACTTGTACTAGCGCGGCCAGCTTAGAACTCGCTCACCTAGAAGCTGACGGTCGAAAATGTTGCCGTGAATCTCTAGCAAAACATTTCGAGTATCCGTGGCCATTTTCCCAGCCATCCAGATTTTTTTTTATCACTGCACGCAATTCGATTTTCTTCATTTTTGCGAAACCGTCTGACTGGCTACACAAAGCACACTCTTAAACAACAACTATTGACAGTGGCGTCTGAAATTTTGAGAGTTGCCATAAGAAGGTTGCCCTTGCCGACCAATGAATCCACCGCAACCTTCGTGCGCCATCTCTTGGCGATTCCATATACATTTCAGGTCGCCCTCGTATTAAGTTAATCCGTAGAAAGTTTTAGGAAACATTTCTATAGTAATATAATATAGAGTGAGTTATCGAGTTTTATCGAGGTGGAAAACTTTTTGTGAAAAAGTTGATTCACCCACTTTAACCCCCGGCTTCCGGGAGTAACTGAATCAGTAATACCTCATTTTAATGATCTTTTGAAGCAGCACATTTTGGCGTTTAGCTTTTTGAAATTGATCGATTCGTTTTCTAATTTTTAGTTTGTTCTTTTTCTGTTTCATCGGAACAAAAAGCAAATTAAAAACTTTTATAAATTTCTCAAAAGCAAGGAAAATAAACAACCTGACGATTATTTAAGTTTATGTTTAACGTAGAACATTTGCCATCCTGCTTGCAGTTATTTAGTAAAAAATGCAATGTTTTAGATATGTTTTTATGCCAATTTTCAGCTCGTTGATTCAATGCTTTTAGAGAACATTAAAGTAATGGTATAAACGGAAAACACGGAGCAGCATAAAAAGCGGATATCAGGTTTTGTTCGGGTGTTTCACCTTTCGAAATGCATCTTCTATTGCTTTAGTATAAATAGTTATTTACTGCCATTAACTCAAAGTTATTTAAAGAAAATAACAATAATGGTATACAATTTGCCAGGAAGAGTTGAAGTTATATTAGGTTACAGAGCCGAAAATCAATATGCTCGAGGAACTGCCGCAACATTTAATGAAAGGCATCCGAATAAGATTAGATCTCATAGGTATACATGTCCTATATCTTATTGACAAATTTACTCAGACTGGATCTGTTATAAATGTAAAACATAAGCAGCCGAATGAATCCCAATATTTCATTACGCCAGATTTCCGCAGCAACTGAAATTTCCTTGGATTCTATTCATAAAATGACAAAACTTGATAAATCTCATCCCCGTAAATTACAAATATGTCAAGAGCTAACTGAATACGATTCTGTCATTGTCATTCATTGTGCCACGTACAAGATTTTGGATTGTATTATTATTTCATAGATACTAATTTTTGTTTTTCTACCCAGTATTTTACTATTTAATAGTCTTCTATTTACCTGGAGGATTTTGTGTACATTTATCACCCTTTCCGTTATCTCTGCATCCTTGCTACCAGTAATAGTTACCCCTAAGTATTTAAAGGTATCCAGCACTTCAAAAGTATAGTTCTCCTTTCAATTGTGTCATTCCCATGTTTTTGTATACCATTTAGTCTCATTTCTGTTCATTGATCTTCTTGTAAAATAATTTTGTGTTTCTCCTTCTATTTCTTTTATTTAATTTTCTAATCATTCCCTCTTAGCTGATCTTATTATATTTCTGGCTTCTCTTGTTACATTTGTGTATGTTTCCTTGTTGATATGTATCCATTTTGATCTGGCTTCCGTTTTCTGTTTTGTTATCTCCTGATAGTCATCGTCGAACCAATGTTTGTCATTCTTTTTTTACTGTCCTTATTACTTATTCCGCTGCAATGTTTATACTATTCTTTATTTCCCCTCATTCTTCTTGTATGGACCGAAGACGTTTACTGCCGGATAAAATTTGTAGCGCACGTTTGTTTGTTACTTTTTTATTTCTTACGCGATTACATTACCAGAAGAAGCTATATTGATAAACGTTTCCTTCAAGTTAGTTTATGAATACTCCCCTTAGCGCGATTCTTGCCGCAGGGACTGCCCAACTTTAGCAGATTGTTGATGAGATGATGGCATAGTCCTGTTTTCTTAGCTATGGCTTGGTTTGAAAACCCTACCTCTTTATAACAGTATTTTTGTTTTTTCCTCTTCGGATAACAATTTGACTCTCGGTATCTTTATTAAGAGATTTGTATACTTCAATAATACATATATTTAACAGTATGTAAACTAATGATTTCACTAATACCATGAGAAAGCTGTATTTACAGCGTTTTCTTATCTTGGTGTTATTTTCTAGGCATTCTTTTAGATGTGTTTTAAATACGTCGTAGTAAGCCTTAAGAAGTCATTCACATGTGCAGTTTCCTTATGCACTGCCCCTTTGATGCGAACTGCCCTCTCGGGACTAGCAATCTTAAGTGTTGCTCGAGAATAGAGTGGGAAACTGTACCCGCTTCTTTTCGCTGTTTGACTGTTTCTTTCTACTGGCACTAGTTAGCGCCAAGAATAATCACTTGAACTGTAGGGTTGGATATGGCGATAGAAGCAGCGAGAGAATTACATGTGTTTAGTATTAAATTGCTCGAAACCACGCTGATGGTGCCTGGGAGGTAGAAACATGTCCGTGTGTTTTATGGCTCTTCACATGTCTTTCTCGTGAATTGATTTCACTAATACCATAAGAAAGTTGTATTTACAGCGTCTTCTTATCTTGGTGTTTATTTTCTATAGGCATTCATTTAGATGTGTTGTAAATATGTAAACTTTTGAAGATGCTTAGAGGCTTCTTTATACTAAAAAGTAATGCCTGATTTCATGATGTGTCTGTCTAACTCTGTGGGTCTGTTTTGAGTTACCATTATTGTAAATATTGTCTGTATAAAATGTAATAACTTTTTTATATTATTTTCTCTTAGATTTGCGTTTCTTCGTAATTCAGCATTAACTACGGTGCATAATTTATCGAAGATATTAAGAAAACCAAATATTCTCTTCAAAAATTCATATAGAAAAAAATATATAGAACGCATGTTCAAGACACATTCATGGAATTCAAAAATTTGAACATATCTCGCATAAACTCGCGGGAATTCCAAGTGCTTAAATGATTTAACAATCTACCAGCTACTATTAAACTGAGAGCTTTCACTCAATTCACGATTAAATTAGAATTACTTATCTTTTTAAAGCAGGGATCTAACTAGTGCAAGCTGTTACTACTATTACTTTGCTTTTTATGCCTGTTCTCTTAGTATTACATTCTCATTTTTTTCGCCTTACATAGGTGTGAGTGAACATCATCCACAATTTGAACAGAATCCACAAACGACATCGAATCATTTTGTAATTTTTCAATTCCCTCCGCTAGTCCATAGTAGCACTTGCGAATCTTCTAAATCACATTTTACCTTGCTATCTTGAAACATTCTTTGGCTTGATAGCTATGGCGTGTCTCGGATCGAATTGTGAAACTTCCTTCTTTACCTCATCAAAATGTTCGCAGTAGTAAAACTCAACCTTTAACCATGTTTCCCAAAGCGTAGTAATCGGGTGTGGTGAATCAGACGCATTGGGACACAGTTTGTGAAATATTTTTGTACGTTTTGGGACTTTAAAAATACTACCTTCGTGTGAGCTGTTAAAACATTTACTCGTAGTTAACATTTGGGGATCAATTGCGTCATAACGTTTAAAGCGTGGATTTTACATGCTAAAGGTAACAGATTGCCAGTCTCTTCTTTAAGAAATCGGCCTAAGGAAAGCATGTTAGCGGCACTTACAAATATTAAAAGCTAGGGTTGTTTAAACTTGATTTTTCTTCAATGACCTCGTTTAAAATTTCATCGCTGGTACATTTTGTAAGTCTTTTAGAAGGAAGTAAGATAGCGGATGACGGTTCAAACTCTTCCACTATACGTACCATCACATTCACTACAGAATGTTTTTGCTCTATCGGTTATTTCGTCCATACATAACTACAGTTTTTTACCTTTCAATTCTGCTTTAATTCTTCTTTCAACATAGTCACGGACAGATGGCATAAAGTTTCTTAACGATGTCCGACTTGGTAATCTATAATCCGATTACTTGCTACGGAAAAATGCAGATGCTTCTTGGTCTAGTAAAGTGAAGGGTACATTACATAGAATAAAACAAACACCCACGTCAAATATTAATTGTTCGCTGTATCGTATGCCACGAATTGCAGAACAGTGTTTTATACTTTTTAGGTAGCGTTCACACTTGCATCTGCTAGTACACGTCAAATAGTTGTCGCACATTACACATTTAATTCTATTGTCTCCGTATTCTAAATCCGACATACCTGCTTATTCGAAATACGCCGTTTCCGAAGCGTACCTAAAGACAAGCACACTCAACGACTAGTCGAATAATACTGAACAAGCTCAATTCTCCATGCCGTGTGGTTTATCTCTCCACGTTATTCCCCGAACGGCACTGAAATTTGCTCCTCTTCGCCGAGAGTAGTTGTAATTGATGTGTTTTATTTTGTCGTAATAAAGGCATTTATAATAATTATTATATCATAAGATCATTTACATTAGATAAATAAAAGTGACTTTTTTTCTAGGACTATCTAACTTCATGGCGAAACAAACTCCCGGCTCCAAATGTGACACGGGCAGTAAATATGAACTCAGTGTAACAGCGCTCGTTGCCTCCTTCCTTTCCAAAAATAAAAATGTGGAGAACTATCGCATCTTCTCTAATATCGATGAGGCCCAGCCATTCGACGATATCATAGCGGAGGTACAGTTTAAAACGTTAAAACAAACCCAAACATATGCGATACAAGTCAAATCGGGCAAGGACAAATTGAATATAAATAAATACCTTGATGGGTATGAGAAAATTATGAAAAACGGCGGCTTGAAGTTTGGGACAGGTATCAGGAACAAACGGATACACTATTGGTACTTTTGCAACAAAAATCCAACTAAGAAAATATTTCCCATGACAACAAGCGGTAATACTATTGGTCTAAAGCTTAAATTACGTAACGGACCATACAATGTAGACGAAACTATTCTTGGCAAGGCTCTCGCCCATGAATTATTTTCTGAAGACCTAGTAGTAACAGATTATCCAAATTTCTTCGATAGTTTTTATTTGTATTTAAACCAACCCGATACCCAAAAAATCATTTACATAGTCAATGGTATGTGGAATATCGACAATCCTTGGCTGATACTTTTATATCTCGATAACTATTTTGGAAAGAGCACAGATGGTCTGGATAAGACAATGTTCGAACATGAATTGTTAAAAATCAGTCTTTCCAATTACATCGTCACGCCTACGAGAGCAATTGCATTCAAGCATAAAGCAGTCAAAGCGTGGAATCGCTTAACCTTAGAACAAGATGTAACCATAATCCACGATCAGTTGCACGTTGAACAGAATTTGTTTGGGTGTATTTTGCAAAATATTTCCGACGTAATTAGCATTGATAAATGGAATGATCTGGTAGAGAATGGAGGGAAATTAGATCGCGACATTAAAGAGGCTTTCAAAACAAAGTCTCTCAGGCCGGAAACGCTGAGAGACGTGATAGTACAGGCGTGGATAGACGGCAAAACTCCTCTCCTCTTAAGAGTCGAAGCACCACTTCCACTTCTAAAGGAATTTTATCATCTAAGAAAAAGTTATAATAGATACTAATGTTGGAAGAAGGTACGAAGAAATTAACAGTTACAAATTGAGCGTCTTTACACATCTGGGTGATGTGAAAGCCGACGAATTGATGGCAGACATTTCCGTTTCTTTGCAAGGCAGAAAACCGGTATCCTTGTATATCATTTTTAACGGAGACAAGATGTTGATGGAGGCCATAACATGCTTGGACGTTATAAATTTAGTAAGACCAAGAACAGCATATCTAAAACAAGAATGTTTAGATGGAAATAGCTACATGTTGTTTATAATCGAGATTCCGGATATCCAACAGCGCAGCAATGACGAGCACCAACCAATTGGAAATAATATCACAATATACTGCGGATCTGAACAGAGTTACGAATGTTACAAGAAGATTAGAGAAGATCCTAAATTCAGAAGTTATGAAGTCTTCCGTTTACGCTTGATAGATGACAGTAAGTTGGTATTAATACCAAGGAGTCAAGAACTGGGTGCAATACAAAGAGAGCAAGAAAGCCACGGTTTAGAATGCTTCTTTTTTGATCAGAGCGAGGAAAGTGTCTATAATATCGAGAATGGCGACCCTATACCGATTATTGGCGAAGTCCCGAATCACATTTGGATGAGGTACGTACCTCGATATTTACGCGAAGGCGTTAAGGAAGATAGGAACAATTCCCTAAGCGAAGATCATAAATTCACCGTACAGTATAACGGAAAACGGATTCCGGAAAAGAATTTTTTCGAAGAAAGTAACGGCCCAATTACTGCGATAACGGGAGAACCGGGAATAGGTAAAACTACATTATTGCGCTCTTTATTTCGCCTGTGCGAATCTCGGTACTACGTCTTATTTGTGGATCTGGCACGTTATCAGGCTGATTTGCATGAACGCAATCCTAAATTATTCCAAAATCCCTTGCAGTTCTTGCGCGATAAACACGATAGTTTACCATATAATCGATTATCGAGTAGTTTGTTTGGTAATTGTACCCGATTAATATTACTTTTGGATTCATTCGACGAAGTTACAGCAACATGTGAACAACAAGTATTAGAGTTAATACAGAGCCTCCAGAAAGTTGGCTTACAAAAGATAGTAATTGCTTCGAGACTAACAGTCGCAAATCTGATAATCGACAAATTCGAAGCGGAAGTTTTCAAAATAGAGAATTTCCACGGCCAATCTGATGAACCCTACATAAACAATTGGAATCTAAATATTAGTAGTTTGCGTCACATACCGCCAGAGTTCCTAACCAATCCTCTGTATCTAAACATGTTAAGGACGATTTTCGAAAACGAAATTAATCTTGAAGTCGTCAACAGATGGAGCCTTTATGAAAGCATCGTAGGTTTGAAAATGAAAAATTATTGTCAAAGGATGAAGCCTCATTGTCTAGACGAGAACGAGAAATAAAATATTTTGTCGCATCACTGGTATTTGGCTTTGAAGATCGTATTTGGAAGTTACACTGTCGTGCAAGAATTGCAACATAAGAGCCATCCGAAACACTCAAATTTTACAAGACTGGGTTTCATCAACTGTTACGATGAGAATGAAGACCCGATATTCGTCCATCACACATTTGCGGAGTTTTTCGTTGTACAGTGGCTAATTGCAAATATTGACCATGAGAAGGCGGAATATGTTTATAAGTTAATTTTAGAAAGCAAGGGAAACCTACTAGACATGTACTCCGAAAATTTTCCAGTACACAAAGCTGTTTTATACGGAAGTGACGTGGCAGTTGAGAAGTTATGCACGCAAAATAGCAGGTGCTTGCTGGAAACAGACGATCTTGGTAGAAACGCGCTTCACCTAGCCGCAATCATCTACAACCGTGGTTTCTCCCAGAAATCTAACAGATTGAATTTACTTCTTCAGCGTATGCGAAAGGAAGGATACGATTTATATATTCGCGATAAAATAATGAAATGGACTTGGGTGGATTACTGGGAGGATTATGTATTCATTAATAATTTGTGGAATGACGAACATATCGTCATCTTGGAAGCACATTTAAACTACTATGCAATTTACCTAGTCGAGATGCTATCCTCTAGTCACAGGTTTCCATTTAAAGATGATTTCAATAGATTATACAACATTGCCATAAAATACTCTTCCATTGGTATGATACAAGATCTCCTGTTGTTGAAATACTACATAAACGAAACTTTTTTAGAATTCCGCGATATGTGTTTACAATCGCGAGTGATAACAAGCAAGACGTTTTTAGATTTGCTGCTTCATGATGAAAATCTTAGAGGTATCCATCTTGCATGCATTTATTCTAACGTCGAGACCGTAAAAGCATACATTGCGGCAAGGGCAAATTTTACTAAGATTGATGTATTTAATTGTACGCCGTTGCATTACAGCGTCTTTGCAAAAAAAATACTGAGATCGTAAAACTGTTGATAAACAATTACCGGACTCTAAAGCCTTACGCAGGTTTAGATAATAGTACGACAATTCTTCATATGTGCGTACGAAGTGGTGATGTAAACGTTACGAGAATGTTATTAGAAAAGATAGACGTAAATCTTTTAGATGCGGAGAATTTAACGCCTCTTTTAGTTGCAATAGACACTGCGAATATGGACTTGGATGGCGCACATAGTCCTTCGAGGTTAGAAATGATCAGGGTGTTATTGGAGCATAAGGCTAATGTTAATGATATACCTGCTATAAGGTATACACCTCTCGATTTAGCTACCATGTACGGAAATAACGATATCATTGAAATACTGCTAAAGTATAACGCTTACGCGAAGCTTGAGGACACATCTAGTGGTAAACCACTGTATAATGCAATAAATACAGGAAATAAAGAAACTATAGAACTGCGATTACGAAACGGGGTACCGGTGAACTGTATGGACGCAGACGGTTTAACACCTCTCATTTATGCAATCAAAATAAGGAATAAGGATATCATAAGGATACTGTTGAATTATAAGGCTGATGTGAATTTCGAGAATAAATTTGGCCAAACGCCCCTCTACTGGAGCATAGAAACAGGAAGTAAGAAGATTGTGGAACTGTTACTAGAGAGTGGTGCGAACGTAAATTGCGTTGATCCAGATGGTTTAACACCGCTCGTTTGGGCAGTTGCAAGGAAGAATTCTGGTCAAAAATTATTTAATCAAATTTCGTACACTAATTTTAAAGTCGAAGAAGGGATGGGAAATATCCGCGAGGCTGTGGAGATCATCAAACTGCTATTGCGCAATGGTGCAAACGTTAATTATTCCGATCTAAACGGGCTAACCCTTCTCACTCATGCAATTGTTGTGGGAGATAAAGAGACAATTGAATTGTTATTAATCTATAATGTCGACGTAAACCGTAGAGACAAATTCAACCGGTCACCGCTACACAAAGCAATAGAAACAAGAAATACGGAGATCATCGAAATGTTATTGAAGAATGGAGCAGATGTGAATATTTCCAATCCGCCTCTTACTTATGCGGTTAAAACGGGCAATAATAACATTGTTCAAATGCTACTGAATTATAACGCGCAAGTTAATCTTAGAGACGAAGATGACCGAACCTGCCTACATGCAGCTGTTGAAGAAAGCACTAAGGAGATTATTGAATTACTATTACGAAATGGAGCTGAGGTGGATTGTTTCGATTTCAATTATGCCACCCCTTTAGTTTGCGCTATTCTAAGGCAATGGAAAGATATCGTTACGATGTTACTAAACCACATTACTGACGTTAATATTAAGGATGCAGATGGGCGAACGCATCTGTATTGGGCAATCGCAGTAGAAAATATTGAGATTATTGAGTTGCTCTTGCGAGATGGAGCTGACGTAAATTGCTCTGATTTAAACGATATAACACCTCTGGTTGTGGCTATTATGGCAGACAACAAGAATATCGTTTCAATGTTTTTGAACTATAATGCTAACGTCGACGCTGAAGATAAATACGGACAGACGCCTTTAACTTTGGCAATAAGAAATAAACCACGAAACACAGATGTCGCGGACGCGTTAATCGAGAATGGAGCATCCGTAAATTGCACAGATAAATTTGGTTTTACACCTCTTATTGTTGCAGTGGAAAACGGAATGTTCAAGATCGCCAGATCACTATTAGACAACGGCGCGAACGTAAATTTTCAAAACGAATGCGGTATTTCCGCTCTCTACATTGCTGCGAATTATTATTAGAGCGTGGTGCCGATGCGAATATTCTACGCGCCGAGAAAACATTTCGCATTGTGATAAGTGTGGAAAATATAGGTATACTTGCGAGGTTACTGAAAATTCGTGCTACCATCATTTACCTTCCGCCTGGCAAGGCGATGAATATCATTCAAATGGTCACGCAGAATTGGAATAATATCAATTTGGAAAAAGAGCTCCGTACTCTGGTAACAGAAGAATCTTTGCTTACCGCGAATACTATGAACCTATTAAGAGATTGGGGTGGTGGTGCAAACTTTTGTGATAAATTTTGGATCGTAATTCTCCGTCTTATAGAAGAAATGAATGACAAAAATATTGATGACGTTTTCACGCGTTTTATCTTTGACTGTCCGTTAGAAGATCGTGTCGCAAAGCTTTGCCGTGCTATGACGGAAGAAAGAAATCTAGATCTCCTTAAAATCTTCTTGCGAAATGGGCTATCAGCAGATAGTATAAATCGTAAAACCGACTTAACGCTGCTTCAAACTGCAGTGAATTTAAACGATAGGGATTACGTTCAAATTTTGTTACAAAACCACGCAGACGTTAACTTTAGGATGACTAAAGTTAACAGTTTACATAAAGCAGTATACCATCAAAATATTGATATAGTAAAGATGCTATTGGAACATAATTTTGATGTGAACGTAGAAGGCCCGCAAATTTTAACTCCCCTTCAAATAGCTGTAGAACTGAGGGATACGGAGTTTGTGCAACTTCTGCTGCACCATGGAACTAATGTGAACCAAGCAGGAATCGTCTGTACCCCTCTCCAAATTGCTGTAGAACGAAACAACGAGGAGATTGTTCAGATTTTGTTGCAATTTGGTGCCGATGTGAACTCCGGAAGTAATTCTAATACGCCGCTTTGTACTGCAATACGTGAGAGAAATACAAATATAATTAAGATGTTAATTCAACAAAACGGTGACGTGAATCGCGTGGACGAACATGGCTTTACGCCTCTTATGAGAGCTGTGGCAACTGAAGACCCTGCGACTGTTGAAATGTTGCTATGCAACGGAGCGGATGTTAACATTGAAGGGCAATCTGGTCTGACAGCTCTGTATATAGCCGCGCGAGCAGGAAATCGATGTTTAGTCAGTACGTTGCTTAAATACGGTGCCAATGAAGATATTGAAATTAATGAAGAGAAGTTGATAGACGAGGTAAAAAAATTATACAAGGCATCTGCTGTAAATTCACCAGCTGGTAATGAGCCTGACAAGGCAATTGCAAGCTTTCTCAAAAAATTGTTTCCTTTATTAACATTTAATAAGACTGAGAGGATCATAAAAAGGGTGCTAGATGGTACGTTACCAAAAAATTAAATGTTAATTAGGTAATATGATAGCAATGACTGCTTCTAATGATCTTTTAGTTACATCAAAACCCCTAGATATAGAGAATAATTTCGCAATAATGTTTCCAAAAGCAAATAACAAAAAAAAAACAACCGTTTGCTGCCAATGCAAATGTATGTAAATACATCAGCAGCCTTTTCTCAAGGCGCAACTTCTCATAACAGATGTTTACCAGATGTATGCATAAGTTTTTTTCCGGTTTTTTGCTAAAAAGAAACACGCAATCTTCAAGGGAAATTAATTCTTTTTATTCAAAATTCATTCATTTCACCCATTTCTCCAGTACTTTATAGATCCCATGCGAGGAAAATTGCTTGGTTTTTACGGGAAAGCATTCGTCAACCTCCTCGAAATTGCTGAACTGCTACTCTGCGAGCGCGTGCCTATTGATGTGAAGATGTAATATTCAGATGGCACCAAGTCTGGGGAAGGACGTCTCACCCAAGCGATTTCAAGGGGTCTTTCATTGGTTTTGCTGTGTGAGACGGCGTATTGTCGTGTAACACAATCACTTTGCGATGTCTTCTGGTTCATTCTGGTTATCTTTCGAATAACGCGTGGTTTAAATTAATCATTTGTTGGCGATTCCACCGGGCTTCAACAGTTCATAATAAGTAACAGCGCTTTGGTCTAACCAGACATAAAGCGGGGTCTTCTTATCGAAGCGATTTGGTCTCGATGTTGAAGGTTCGCCAGGTGGATGCAACGATTTCGTCCGCTTCGATGCAAAAATGATTTCCTTTCGTGGCGTTGAAGCGGCATTTCATAGGTGACTGCGATTTTCTATTTGATTTTCATTCAAATCGCGTGGGACCGATTTACCGAGTTTGTTAATCTTCCCCATTGCTCGTAAACGTCTGCCGATTGTTTCCTGTAACACATGTAATGCTTCTGCTAATTGGTGTTGAGTTTGTGTTGGGTCATCAGGCAAAAACTCCTGCAATTGCTCGTCTTCGCATTTTTGTAACCTACCAAAGCGCTCACTGTTTTTACATTTAAATCACCACTTTTAAGTTGTGGAAACCATGTTTCATATGTTCTAATCGTTGGAGCATGGTCACCAATATGTTCCTACCAGCAAACGATGATTTTCAACGGCCTTTTTCTTTTTTTGACTTATTTGTTTTGAATTAAGTGAAAATGTTTTTTAAATTAAAATACCAAATGTAAAGTTAAAAAGACAAATATATTGACAAACAAAAAAATATATATCTATATATACCGCTATTTTACAAAAGAAAATGTTTTTACAGAATACCTAAGGTAATCCCTGATCAGCTAAACTTTAAATATTCTAATTAGTTAAAGAAACTAAACATGAGATCGAAAGACAGAATTAATTTTGAAGAACTTAAGAAGATTCGACGTCTATAACCTTTGAAATCGTACTCACTGGCTCGGCTTTAGGATGGACTGGCCTTCGGCTTCCAACGTAAGTGTCCGGAACTTCCAAATTTTGTATGTAGTATCAGCTGATACACTTTATTATTGGATATAATACGAAGACATTTATAATTTTACGGAGTTATATGAGAAAAATAACGACTTATTCTTTCTTAGGAGAAAAGATGCCTACATTTCTC
>CM042082.1:12118840-12247840 GCA_023509865.1 Trypoxylus dichotomus
TAATGTTTTTCGATGGTTAGTATAGCAATGAATAAAAGTGAAAGATAGTCTTATGTCCGTTGTAATGAGAAAGACAAACACATAATTACAGTTACCGTGTTACCGTTACAGTTACCGTATTACCGTTATAGTTACTGTGTTACCGTTACAGTTACCGTGTTACCGAAGTCGGTAACACGGTTGACAATGAGAGCCCACGTGCTCTCGAAACGCTGCGTTCCGCATAATTAATAAATTTGTGTTAGTGGTGTTTACTGCTCTACCTGTGAATTTGACTCTGTAGCTTTCGCTAATGACTTAAATACTATTCCATTGCATCATATCTACAGTTTGCTTAATATTGATGATAAACTTTGCATTCTTAATGAATTCATTAACCTATTTAACATTCATGCTTCGGTGAAAGCAGTTTCTTTCAAGAAAAAAAAAATACACCATGGTTAACTGATAATATTAAATTTATGATGAAACTCAGGGGTGACGCTCTACCGAGGGCCAAGGGAAGCAAAACTAGTGTATTTTTTTAATTATTGTAAGCAACTACGCAATTTTACAACCTCTGCTATTCGCCGTGAGAAACGTGCTTACTTAAGTCACATATATAAAATGCGAGGTGCAAAACTCCAAAAGCTCCAAATTACCAGCTCATTTGTCGGACGTTAACGTAATTAATGATCATTTTTTTTGGTTTTATGCACAACGGCTCTGCTATCACTGATCTTGTAAAATATTACAATAGCAATGCACGTAGTGATGCTACGTTCAATTTCAGGTTATTATCACTTGATGATATAACAGTCGGTAACACGGTTGACAAAACGCTGCGTTCCGCATAATTAATAAATTTGTGTGAGTGGAGTTTACTGCTATACCTGTGAATTGTACATCCACATAGTCCTTGCAATCGTCATTTACAGAGTCAAAATACGAGAGGTCTCTGAACGTACAGGTAAATGATCAGATATAATTAAGTCATGTAACACATCGCAACTGTTGAACGAAGTATCAGATAGTACGACTATTAGAATCCAAAAGATTAATATTGAAATCCACCAAAAAACTAATTCATGAGTGTGCACCACAAAATGAGATAACACATTTTCAAACTCGTCAATAAAGAATGCAGTGCCGACCGAAGAAGGTCTGTAAACAATGTCCACCGTGACACTTACACTGCCAATATATAGTTCAACGCAGAGAGATACTGATTCAGATGAATACACCCAATATACACCGAATATCTGAAGCTATCCCTAAAATGGACGGCTATACCTCCATCACGTCTACCGTCAAGCCTATCTTTTCGGATCAAGGTATAATTATTGGCGGAAATTACATTATCATTAACAGTATCCGTTAGCCAGGTCGCATGGAATCCCGCCAAAAGAGAGCGCAATTTAATATGAGCAGCGAAAAACGTTATCGATTAATCAGCTCTATAAATGTCAAGTGAAAGTAATATTATATGTTGCAAGTAGTCCTTACACGTGATTAGGAAAAGTACCAAATTAGATAGCAGAAGCAAATTGAAAAGTACTAAGTAAAACTACACTAACATACTGATTTATGTCAGTGGGTAGAGAAAGAAAAGCACCAACAACCAAAGAACCAAAGAAAGTTAATATGTGTATCTGGCAATGACAGTAGTAATTTTTCAACCTCTTAATTCAAGCCTAATATAGATACAAAATTATGCAAATACAAACCTTAGCAGCCAAAATGAAAATAGAAAGAGTGCAAAAAGCTAATTAAATTAATGTATACAATGTGTATATATTATTCCCAAGTATTAATGTAAGCGGTTATTGGATGAAGTATGTAAGCCCAACAATACTGGCAAAAACACAGTCCCTATCCAATTTATTGCGGTCAGTTGCTCAAATAGCAATTTTCTTAAGATATATAATGAAAAACGTATTGTACAAGCGTAACTTTATTCAAATCTGTTTATAGACATCGTCACAAGTATATTACTAATATTTTGTAATGCTTCCTTTGGCTTTTATAATTACACTTATACTTTTTTAACATACTGTCCATGCAAGCGTTAATGGTGTGTCTAATTGTAGCGTCATTTTGCCACGCATCTTCAATATTTCTTACTAATTGCTCCTTTGTAGTTTTCTCCTCGAATACACGCGTGATTTTAGAACACTCACGTTCTCAATTGCATTGTGGACGGGAAAATTTCCTGGTCAAGGTCAAGGTCAAGGTGGCACAGCGTGCGTCTTCAAAAAACTTTGGACAGATTTGATCACGTAGCATGGTGCCATATCGTCCATGAATGTGTAAGGGCCATCATTCGGATCTAAATAATTGATACATGGCATTAAGACATCCTACAATACTTGCTTACATTGGTGTTGATTCATAGTGCCTGTGGTCCAGGACCTTCGATTGATATATGATAGGACCATACCACAACTGACGGAGGGAGTTTCACGGTTTTTAGTACACTAACTTCACCAAACCGTTCAGATGGACCTCGTCTAGCAAATTGAGCTCTTTCGGTCATAGCTTCTAGTTTTACTCATCGCTGAATACGATCTTTAACGAAAAGACAACAAACATGATTTACATATTCATTTAAGTTATTTTGTCTTACCTTTCGCCAACCTCCAATTGTATAATGTTGATCACGTTTTGCCTATTCATAACGTACTCGCTTCATCGTCAGTGTTAATCTTGGCTTTTTCAGGGTGCCGTCTACATCTTA
Source organism: Trypoxylus dichotomus (assembly GCA_023509865.1). Lineage (NCBI taxonomy): Eukaryota > Metazoa > Arthropoda > Insecta > Coleoptera > Scarabaeidae > Trypoxylus > Trypoxylus dichotomus. The sequence continues at coordinate 12,121,557 of CM042082.1, forward strand.
ATTTGGCTTCGTGCAATCGTCTGCGTACCGCACACGTGGATATTTGCGCTGCTTCTTGAGACAATAACATTTCCTATTTCATAAGCGGATAAACCTCGGTTTTCAGTTGCTAGTTGGAGGATACGTTGCTTATCTCGATTAGTAGTGATCCTTTTCTTGCCGCAAAACGCTCCTCCGGTACTTGTGGGCGGTATCTTTTCTTTCATTAAAACGGCGGGATACTACTTCTTTCCTTTGCAATTGTGCGTTGAGAATACACTCCTATACCCAACAATACCCCAATACGCAATTTTTTCTCATTTGGTATGTCCTTTTTTTACCCATAACGAAAGAATATAAAGCGCATACAAGCAATAACTTAGAGTGCAACACTAACACGTAAAAAAAGGCGTTGTTACATAAACAGACAAATATTCTTTCTACAATAGTAATCGATCCAAATAATATTCTACGAATTACAGTGTCTTTCGATCTTGTTTCTACCGATCTTTTATACAGTATAGAATGATTTATAAGGGAGATAGTAATAGCGAATAGGTTATTAAGTGACACTTTCTCAATTTCTTAGAAAGATATTTAAGGAACGCATTTAGATAGGTATTGTAAACCCTATTCATGAATTGTCTACGTGCGATCTGCAGATTTATCAGTTATAAATAAGTCCCTAACAGAGCGCATCACAGAGCGAGAGTCATACGTGAAGACAAAGATAGTGCCGTCGAAAGTCCATACCTGTTGAGTTCCATTCAACAAGTACATTTTTTATCAAATAAGAAATGTGATGTTCCTAGCATTATTTCAATTCGTGTTGTTTGGTTAGCTTTTAAAAATAATATGACATAAATAATCAAATCAGTTTTATTTGTTCCAAACCTTTAGAACGTACAGCATTAAAGCTATACGACTCATTGAGTTTTGAGCGTCTATAATGTTGTCAACGCCCAATCCCATGATATGAACGTTTGATTCGTTTCGATACGCTTATCACAAAAATATATAACTTACACATCTGGATAGCAGATAGCCATTCGAGTTATTTGCTAGTTCTGTTGGTGATCATTAATTCAAAATTACTATTGTAGTACCAATTTAGTTGCAAATTTCGTCTTGGTGAGCTAATTAACTTAAATCAGTGTAATACATCTACATATAATAAATAAAATAAAATATATGCACTTTGCATATAATCCGGTCTCTAATTATTATTATTATTGAAATTAAGTCCATCAATTGCAAGTTCATTTGATTCGATCTCATAACCACCACTAATAAAAGTGGCCAGAAAAACAGTCAGAGAAATGTTGGACAGCATTATGCAGCAATTTACGCGATCTGGTACGAGCCGATCCCAGGAACCCCATACGCGCGCTGAAAGCATGTGTGTACGGCATGCAATAAGAAAACGTCCTAAAGTAAATTTATAATACATGAAATAAAACTTATCTGCTTGATTTACTTATCAACAAAATTTGTTATAAACAATACGTATACGTATTTCTATTAAAAAATCGATAAACAATTTATATACTTTTTTACTAAAACATTTTAATAAATCTGTACCATACATAAACCATAACTAATCATATAGGCATTTACATTTATCAGTATTACCGGATTTAATCAACCCATATCTTATATCCCTATATATCTTGCTTGATACCGAAACAAACGTACACATATACACTGCCGTCCATATTCCTGCGGACATGCAAATAAATTAAAAAAAAAACGAGAAAATATTCAAATTCATTCTTCTAAAACTTAAAATGTTCATTGCATTTTATTAATAGCGATCAAAAATTAAAGTATAAAAGTACAAAAAAATTAATTCTTACAAAAAATAAACAAAAACACTCCGTTCATCAGAAACTCCCACTTGCGCGAAGAACAGCTTTCACAATCCGAAGCATGGACTCCACTAGTCTTCAAAAGCTCTATCTGGCGTATTAGTCCATTTCTTTTGTAAAATGTTCCACTGCTGGGCTACGGAGGGAGGGCATACTTTTCGGACCCTCCTCTCCAATTCATCCCATAAAATCTCGATAGGGTTTAGATCGGGGCTTTACAGCGGTCATGCCATTTTTTGTAAAGTGCCATTATCCTGTTCTTCATTTAAGAAATTTTTACATATCACTGCTGAGTGTTTGAGGTCGTTGTCCTGGATGAGTACAAAATTTTTGCCATTAGACGTTGTCCCGATGGTATTGCATTTTCTTGTAGTATTTCTAAATAACCCCTTTTCCCAAAATACCTTCGATTCTCTTCAAGTCGCCTGTACCGGCATAGGAAAAACAACTCCAAAGAAGCACGGAACTTCTTCCTTGCTTGACAGTTGGCACTGTACAATCCTACAACACTCTTTGACTTTTCGGTCTTCTTACAAAGACGCGCCTTGATTGTTCGAACAACTCAAACATTGACTCATCAATTCATAGTACCATTTCTCAATCATCTACTGTCCAATTTCTACGTGTGCAACGCCGCCGTGAAGATATACAGCTTTTAATTTTCTTTTCACTGTAGTAACAGAAGTTTTTCTTGCACGGTCGAGATTCATTTCGGCGGCGATTTCTGGTGCTGTTAGTTTCCTATTTCGCTTGCTCAACAATTTTATACGGTCATCGTTGGCGTGAATTGTTATTCCCTTACTACCTGAACGTGTCAGCGCGTTGATGTATCCAAATGATACCACTAACAGTCGATTTATTAACATGTATTTTTTCGGAAATTTCACGCACTGAATAACCTCTGGGTATTTTAATAACTTTAGTCAGGTTCATACAAATAGATACGCTCTTTACAGTAACGCACTCACAAGCTGGCTTATTTAGAAGCTAAAGCATTTATCAATACACAATACACATTCGGATGGCCCGCTCCCACCCCAAAGAGTAAATTGATTATCTGCAATATTGTCCGAGAAAATAGTCCTATTTGTGGCGATGAGGATTATTGTGAAAATTACTATGTTGAGTTACCTGTACAATTAGAAAAGAGTAAACTTGATAAAGGACCTAATATAATTGCGTTAACGTGGATTAATAAAATAACACACAACGTAACAGACTTCTTACGATTATATCTATATCATTTTTGGGGATCATCACCCGCGTCCCTTTTATAACAATGTCCACCAGATGGCGCATACGATACATAATTTACAAAATAAACAAATAACTCTTTTATTTAACACTCCCACTATTTGTTTACATTTGTAATTATATTTACATTAAATCAGTATGGAGTTTAACAAATCTATCTTTAGCCAAACCTTTAGTTAATATGTCAGCTAATTGGATTTCGCTTAGTACAAAAAAAACATTTATTTCTGTTTCGCTCATACTGTTCCCTGATGAAGTGAAATCGGACATCTATACGTCTGGTTCGCTTATGATATTCTGGATTTTTAATTAGCTTTATAGCACTTTGACTACCAATTAACAACTTTGTTGCACCCAAACACGACTATCCCATATCATTCAAGAGTTTTCGTAACCAAATATTATCTTTTACAGCTGTGCAAGCAGATACATATTCTGCTTCTGCAGTACTTAAAGTTACAGTTTTCTGTTGCCGTGGCCCCCATATAATTGGACCTCCAGCTAACAAGCAAACAAAGTGACATTGACAATAGTCAGAATCACTAAATCCTACTAAAGTTGATTCATTTCCGATATTTCTATACATTAACCCATAATTTATTGTACCTTTTATATATTTAAATATACGTTTTACAGCTTGACAATGACTTTCATCATGATCGTTCAAATATCGAGTTACAGTAGTACTAACTGCGTATGTTATATCTGGTCGGCTAACTGTGGCCAGGAACAAGAGTGAGCCCACTGCCTCTCCAAAAAAACTCAAATTCCCCTTTTTGTTTGCTTTTTCCAATCGAACTCCTGGATCTGCAGGAATTGATATTGAATTAGCATCAAACATATTAAAACGTTTCAAGATTCTTTTTGCATATGCTGTTTGATGGACAAACAACGTTTTTGTTACACGATCTCTATCAATTATATTCCGCAAAATAGTTTTGATTCAAAAACTTTAATTTCAAAAACATGTCCCAGTTCAGTCAGTACTTCGCTCAGTCTCTTTCTGTTCCTGCTCACAAGCAACCCATCATCTGCAAATAAAGCTGAAATGAGTTTATCTGCCCTATCTCTTTCATAAAATATACATTTATCAGCCTCACTTTCTACTAATTCCAATTTGTTTAGAAAATATACCAAAGTTTTATTCCAATACCTTGGAGCTTGTTGAAACCATATAGGGACTTATTTAATTTACAAACATATTATACATTATATTCCCTTGCACGTATACCTTCTGGAATAGACATGTAAATGTCTTCTTCCAGCTTACCATGTAAGAATGCGGTTTTTACATCAAACCGCACCATGTCAAGGTCCTCGGATGCTACAATCGTTAGAAGTGTCCTAATGGAGCCATACCTAACTACTGGAGCAAACGTCTCGCTGTAGTCTATTCCATATTGTTGATTGAACCCTCTGGCACACAGTCTTGCCTTGAATTTAATGTTTGAACCGGGGGAATGGATCTTGAAAGCCCACTTCGAATCAATGACTTTGGTTTCGTTTCTTGGTACAACGGTCCACGTCTCGTTTTTCTCGAGCTTCAAGTTCTTCCTGAATTGTACGTCTCCATTCCTCACTATCTTGGTTCGCACCCTACCATATTTGCTTCAAATTCTTCATATCTTAAAGGCTTCTTTAATTTTTGTCGATCTCTTATTCTCTCCTTCAGTGTAGTTCCTTCAGTTGTTGTAATCTTATCTAGTTCATTGTCATTTTGTTCTTCACTATCGTCGGTAATATTTACATCTTCTTTTTGATCATCTTCAAAGAAATTGAATTCTACCACATTGTCGATGAGACAATGATTTTTATTCTCATTAGAGATGACATCTTTACTTTCACGTACCTTCTGAGTCTTTTGATTATCAATAAACATATAACTCTTTTTATTTAACAAATTGTTATTTAGATATAAAAGCAATTATATTACCTTTTAGTGGAGTTTGCAACATTTTATTGGGTGTTCGAACTAATATGGACGGTAGTGTCATACATTGGATCATTAACGTAACTCCTGACTTAGAAACATTTTTACGTGAACTTATTTGCTGGATTGATCTACGGAATTCTTTGAAAAATGGCACCCACATGTTTCTTCCCCACACATTTATTTTCATAAATTATACGCTTCAAGCCAATTCTTAAAAGAACATATTTGACATTTTAGAATAGGTTTCACGCAGAATTTAAGACAAAACTTGGACTTATCCAATTATGCTTCAAATTCCATTCAATAAGTACATCATATAAGAAAAATATGACGCTTTTAGAATTATTTGAGTTCGTGCTGCTTGAAGCCTTTCTTTTTAAATAGTTAATTAATAACTAGAGGAGTTTTGTTTCAAACCTTTAGGATGTGTAGTAGAGAGTGGACAAGATAAAATAGCCCCTGAGTCATACTTCACGTGATATTTGAATCGAATGATCGAGAGGGGTCACGTGATGACCAGCGGCCATTTCATGTTAACTGTTAGTTTGTGTTTGCCAGTGTTGCGTTTTCTGTTGTTAATGATGGTTGTAAATAGGGTTCTCGATAATTCCGCTGAGTATTTATTTTTAAAATCCTTTAGAATGTAAACCATTTATAACATTAAATGAAAGGTTCACGATAAAATATCCACAAACGTCTGTTCCTTCTAAAAGCGTTTATAATTACTAGATTTAGAGCTGCAGATTCAGTCGTTAACGCCAAACGTAATCGTGTAAAGACGATTTGTTCACCGGAAAATATTTAACGTGTTCAAGAGGGTATGCTTCAAGAGGGTATGCTAAGAAGTCCACGGAAATAAACTAGACGTCTACCCTCCCAACTAAACAACATACAAATGTCATGCCAGAACATGTTGAAGCAGTTGCATATGCGCACCGTTACTCTATAAATCTAGTAGATTTTTTATTAATTAAGAGAATTGGACATTACAAGTATTATTGAAGCACGTTGTGGTTTAAGCTTAAAAAAATCAGTAATAGTCAATAATTAATGAAAATTCGAACATTTAAGCTGTCTAGAATAAAAAACAGGAAAATTACATCTGCTTATATCTACGCATACCGTATCATACCATCGAATAGCGATAAGAAAATCAACATCGATAAAACCGTTAGTAGATGATACCTAGTTGCTTATCTATTGTTGCGCGGTTATCACAGCGAATGTATAAGATTCGTAGCTGTGTACTACGTTAGTTCACCGATTCAATTTAGTTATTTTCATTGAGTTGTAAAATTTTTGCTATCCAACAGTTTTTTTTTATTTCACTGCGGCGCCCTTATCAATTCAGCATTCGACGTTAACTCGGCTATGCTCTGGTATAAGTGCAGTTTTTGCTATTCATTATTTCACTTTCTTCTATTTAATTTTCGATTTTTATACGTATTTCCCAGCAGTTTTAATATTTCATTACGCAGCGATAACGCTGCTCGTTATCCCTTCCATTACACTCGACAATCAATGTTCTTCTATGTATGCACAATTTTACATCTAATAAAAATATTTCTAATACGCCAGATCTAGGGAACAATAACAAAATAATAATGATAGCATAAACTGCGTTTTGACGTGTTTTTAAATTATTTTACGTTTTTTTTTACATTAAGCTTTGATACTAAAATGCAACCGTTCTGTTACTCCCCTTGCCTTGATAACGTTGTTTTGATAACATTTTTGCGCATGCTCGTCATTAGCATCGCCTATAACAATCAACGTAATCTCCATCAAGAGCAACGCAATCACTCCAGCGCCGCTCTAACATTTCAATACCACTTTTGTAGAACGATTTATCTTTTGCCTCAAAATAGGCCTCAGTTTCAGCGATAACCTCTTCATTCGTGCGAAATTTCTTACCGGCGAGCATTTTTTTGATGTCTGCGAACAGCCCGTAGTCGCTGGGAGCCAAATCTGGCGAATACGGTGGATGTGGGAGCAATTCGAAGTTCAATTCATGTAGTTTTACCATTGTTTTGATTGACTTGTGACACGGTGCGTTGTCCTGATGAAACAAAATCTTTTTCTTCGCCATATGCGGTCGTTTCTTTGCAATTTCGGCCTTCAAACACTCCAAAACCGCTATATAATATTCACTGTTGATGGTATTTCCTTTCTCAAGATAGTCGATGAATATTACACCACGCACATCCCAAAATACCGAGGCCGTAACCTTTCCAGCCGATTGTTGTGCTTTCGGGCACTTTGGACGAGGTTCACCAGTTGCTGTCTACTCAGATGACGATCGTTTTGATTCCGGAATGAAGTGATGGATCCATGTTTCATCCATTGTCACATATCGACGCAAAAATTCCGGTTTGTTACGTTTAAACATGGCCAAACACTGCTCAGAATCATCAACACGTTCTTGTTTTTCTTCTTCTTCTTGCTTTCTCATAGTCAAATGCTCATGCAATATAAAGCCAATACGTTCTTTTGATATCTTTACGATGTCAGCTAACTCACGCAACTTCACTTTTCGATCATTCAAAACGATTTTGTGGATTCTTTTGATGTTTTCTGGTGTTACCGCCTCATTTGGACGTCCACTGCGTTCTGCATCATCGGTGTCTCTACGACCACGTTTGAAGTCAGCAAACCAACGTTTTATTGTTGTTTCTGATGGAGCGGAGTCCCCAGAACACTTTTCAAGCCATTGCTTCGCTTGAACGGTATTTTTTCCCATCAAGAAGCGGTATAAAATTAAAACACGAAATTGTTTTTGATCCATTGTTTTGAAAATAACGAAAGTAGCGTGACTCTTAGCACAATAACTCACAAACTAATGAATAGAATATCATGAAATTTTAACAGCTGTCTTTTGAAGGTAAGTACTAACTGAGAGAAAGGTGACTGCAATAAAACTAGCGTCATCTATGTGTTAGGCCCGGGACTTTTCAGCCCATGTGTTATTTGGAAGGAAGATCTATATATATCTCTCTTGATATTTAGAATCAATCATGTTATCGCTTAATGTATTTTCTGGAAATCTTCGATTTGTTTTGTTTCTTAAAAAGTTTTGTGTCAACTTTGAAAAGCAGGCGAACGGCAAGGCAAGTGGGTCTGCGATCACGCGCAGAAAAAGAGTGTGGCAAAATTCAAAAGTAAGCGTAGTTAATTTCGTACGTTTTATGGTAGATACTTTATGTGTTATTTTAAAAAGGGTGTATGCAAATTTTGTACAATTTAGAAAATGAAAAATAGGTATTAAATAGTGTAGGTATTCTTTTTTCTCATCTTTCTTTAGAGTTGCGCGGTTGGATCTCGCATAAACAACATGGTTTTGTATCCCAGAGTTCAACCGTTTCTAATTTCGCTTGTTTTACGCAATATGTGTCTGAAGCAATCGACAACAGAAGCCAAGTTGACACTATTTATGTGGACTTCCAGAAAGCGTTTGATCAGATAGACCATTATATTCTTCTACGAAAACTGAATTCGTTCGGATTTTCAGGACTATTACGCTCACTCTTACAGTCGTACCTGATCAATAGAGAATTTCAAGTATGCTATAGGAATTATGTATCATCCAAGCACATCGCTACCTCTGGTATACCTCAGGGACCTCTAATATTCTTGCTCTTCATTAATGACATTGCTAGTATTGTTGAATGCGAAACGCTAATGTACGCTGACGACATTAAACTGTTTCTAAGCATTGACTCTGCTGCAGATTGTGTTTTGCTTCAGAGAAGTATCGATTGTATTTCCGGTTGGTGTAAGCTTAACAGATTGTCTTTAAATATTTCAAAATGCACTACCATGACATTGACTAAGCGTCAGCAAGCTATTACTCAGAATTATAACGTTGAGGGGGTGCCACTGCAGGTGTCAACGTCTGTCAAAGATTTGGGGTTGCCTTTTGACACCACTCTGTCTTTTTCTGATCACATGTTTCAGTTGGTATCGCGATGTAATAAAATATATGGCTCCAGGTCCTCATTTGCGTTCTATTGTAGTCGCGCTCGAACAAATATCATTATAAGGTCCCCAGTGCACCTGATGTGTACTAACTTCAACAGCGTCTCTGATCTTTGTGACATCCACGCTGACCCATTTAAATGCAGTGTTTCTTCGTCAGATCTCTTCCCCCTAATATGTGTCAACATTTCATCTCAATTTAATTTAATTTGATTTGATTTATTTTATTTTAATTTGATTTAATTTAATTTGAGTTAATTATTATTATTAGAAAAAATAAAAAAAGCAAGAGTAGAAAATTATATTGTTATATAATATTGTTCATCTGTATATGAGCCCGACATCCCAGCGCCCATGCAAGAAGCTAAATAGTTGTAAACAACAAATAATACTAACACCAAAACGTGTGCTATGGTAAAACATTTAATATGTGACCATTTATGAATACACCAAGCACAATGCATTTATGCTATTTAACTTTTAGAGCAGTAGTTTTCAATAATAAGCAAGTAAAGATAGAATAGACTGAATTACAAATGACTTATTTTTGTCAGTTATACCACGCAATGCCACAATTAAATTTGTTACCAAATATTTCATGTAAGCACTCGCACAATCGAGAAAATTCTCCTCTTCAATCACTTTAGCAAGGACAGCCGAAGTGGGATAGTATGTAATTAAGGTTTTCATACTAGAATAGTTGAATATCTTTTGAAGAAAATTACAATGTAGACTAGTTGCTTGTACGAGGTAAAACAAGTCTAAATCTTCCAAATGCTTTCTCGGTTTGTTTTGGGAGTGCGATGCGTACATATATTGCTCTCCAAGAAAATGTTATCGGAACTAATAGGTATATTAATTCATACAGGTTCCTCGCGTGTGTGGTTAGTGGTGCGCATCATATGCAATCCATAATGATCCGGAGGTTTCGCAGCATCATATGTTGTGGGTTATTTCGATTTTCGCAGATGGTTGTCGACGCCATCCTTTGGTAAATAGTATTGAGGTTCGTTTGCTTTACTACAGTGTTGGACTAGCGTTCTGTTCGCTATATGTTCCTCTTTATACAGTTCTTGTTTTATATCACTGGGTACATTCTTCAAAACTACTGCCTCCGTAATACTTTCCCTACAATAGTTAAATAGCTATTAGACTTTTTTCTTAATAGATGATATTGCATATAAAGTTTTCCGGAGTTTCCTTAATATATACTCTATTTACTAATAACAGCTAAACAACATCATTAGAAGCTCCTATTGCTGTGGTTGAACAAGCACGATAGTAACTCAATAAAGCTCTTCCTCTGATGCATTTATGATGCTTTGAATGATTTTATTTATAACCTGGTTGGTTTACTTAAATTTTAATCTACACTACTTGTGGATTGAACTAAAAATTACCTGCACCTTTCATATTAGATTTCTCCACCAAAACATAATTATGTTAATCGAATATTGCTTCTTTTGTAGTACTTTCTTAAAGAGGTGCACATTCAATAGTTATAATTATTACATGCACTATCTTTCACAAAAAATATATACATATTGCTGAATTTCATACTTGGTGTGAGTAGCGTTGCAACCGCAACCTCTTTTAAACGATTCTTCAAAGCATTTGCAAAGATCTGTGAACTATTCGCCAACTTTGCATTGACAATCCAGATTTTACACTTGCATAAAAGAAGTTGTTATAATAGTATAAAGTTGTTAACTAGTGAGAAAGCGTACCTGCTTAAAAGCTTGGGGAACCTGAAGAAACTGAAGTTATAATTGTCCTTTGTATGATTTTGGCAATTTCGAGCATTACAATAACTGTAACGGGAAAGGTTAGTGGGCTTTAAAATCGGTTCCATTATCACGAATTGCAATAATTAATCGATGCAGAACACACAACACTTTAAAAGGGAACAAATAATAATAACTAGCGAATGCTAAATACAAGCAGGAAGCTCTCGAAACGCTGCGTTCCGCATAATTAATAGATTTGCATGCTACGAGGGGAAGTCCAGAAGTTCGTGGAATGGAGGTGATGGAGTGGGGACAGGGGCGCTCGGTAGGTGTCATTCTGATTGGCGACTTATCATTAGTATATAACTTAAGTTGCAGCCCTATAGCGTCAGTCGTTTACGAATAGTTGCCTGCTAAACAAGTCAATCCGGAAGAAAACTGAAACTATGGAGGAAATTGAACACCGTGCTGCGATAAAGTTCCTTACAAAGCAAGGAAAGAACGCTCAAACCATATTGAATGAAATGGAAACCGTTTCTGGGGAACAGTGCCCTAGCAAATCAATGATTTATATGTGGCATGGTCTTTTTAAACGTGGTCGGGAGTCGATTGAAGACGACGAACCCCCGCTCAAGATGGCCAGTTGAGGCCACCACATCAGACATCGTCGAAAAAGTGCAAAAACTTGTACTGCAAGATGCCCGTTTGAAGAAAAAACAATTATCTGCATTAGTTGGAGTATCAGATACCACCATTTTGCGTATCCTACATGACCACCTGGCTCACGCCGCTGCAGAAACAGCAGCGCGTCTGTGCGTCCAAACAATGTTTGGAGCTGTGTGGAGACAAACCTGCACAGATTTTGGAGCGGATTGTTACCGGAGGTGAAACATGGGTTCATCACTTTGAGCCTGAGTCCAAACAGGAGTCCATGCAATGGCATAAAAGGGGGACACCACCGCTAAAGAAATTTAAAGTGTCAGGATCGGCTGGAAAGTTGATGGCTACTGTTATTTGGGATTGTGAGGGGATATTACTGATTGATTACAAAGAGAAAGGTAGGAGCATAACCGGAGAATATTACGCGGCGATATTAGAAAAATTAAAGAAGGCCATCAAGGAAAAACGTCGAGGAAAATTGACCAAGGGTATGTTGCTCTTGCAAGACAATGCGCCGGTTCACAAGAGCAAAGATGCAATGGCTGCTCTGTACAAGCATGGCCTTCAATCAATAGTCCATCCACCCTACAGTCCAGACCTGGCACATACTGATTTTTATTTGTTCCCCAATTTAAAAAAAGACTTACGTGGAAGAAAGTTTTCCGACAACAATGAAGTAAAGGAGGCAATTTTGACCCATTTTGAGGTGAAAGATAAAAAATATTTTTATGATCGTTTAGACAAATTAATTCATAGATCTAATAAATGTATTGTGCTTAAGGATGATTATATTGAAAAGGAAAAATAGATTTATTGTTTTATTTCATTTAAAACCCTTTCATTACACGAACTTCAGGACCTCCCCTCGTATGTTCTGCTTTGTACGCATGGGTAACAACCGCTTATAACACTAGCACCATCATATCCTTGACCTTTGCATTTTTAATATCTATATCCAATTTTGCTGGAGTTTAGCTCTGAGTCTAAAAGGCTGAAGAAGTACCAATACGTCCTGTAATTTAGGTAATATAAATCCTTTCTTGAGATAACAAAAATAAAATAGTACTGTCCAATCCAAACCTGATGATAGTTACGCAGAACAGGATTTGAATTTTTATTATTATTTCGACAGAGCAAGGAGTATATAATCAGAGAAACATATATAGGTTGCGCGGTATAGAGTCATGTCTGAAAACATTAGTGTGCATATATGGTCATTCGTCGCTTAACTCTTGCTTTGTGCGGTGCGATGTTTCGATACATTTTTCATAATTTATACGCAATTTTATCAAATATTTTACAAAATTTTGTTTCTTTGAACACTATGTCACTTTTGAATTAGAAGATGTAAGCAGAATTGCCCAAGAAGAGTTTACGAAGGTGTTTGCAAAAGAGTAGTGTGGTATTTGTGCCCATGTTAAGAATTTATTATTAATATAAATTGTAACAGTGATAGCAATACGGTATTTGATTATTCGTCTAATGAAAATGATTAATAATCCTTTTTCATTTGCTTTTGGCACATAATTATTAATAATAAAAGAAACTGTTCGAATTTTTTGTCAAAATTGCGGACGTATGAACAACGATATGAAGCTCATCTTATTTAACATTACGTGCGAAAAGAAGGGAAAAGAAGGGAAAACCTTGCGACAAAATGTACAAGGTAGGTACTAAGTACTACAGAAGAAAAAGGTAATATAACGCAAAATAAAAATAAAGTGAGATAATTAAGAGATAAAATAAACCATGGGATGACCCAAATCGAACGAGATATACAAAGGAAATTAAAACAGATAATAGAGAAAGAGAGAAAGAAGAAGAAAGTAGTGAAAATGAGACATCAAAAAGTAATAATCCAGGGAAAGGAGTACGGATGGGACAGAGAAGAAGAAATACTTATAGAGTGAGAGAAAATCCACTCGAACCGAAGTGCAAAAGACTGAGGAGAAGAGAAGAGAACAGAATAATAAAGACGACCATGGCAAGGAATACGGCTACGAGTGATATAATGAAAGATACAGAACTAAATAGCAGAAACAGATTAGAGAAAAGACGCGAGTTAGAAGCAAGAAATAGATACAAAAAGATGGATACTGGCTGTACTGGTTGGGGATGGATAGAGGAGCGGAGGGAGTAGGAACAATTATCAAACCTGAGATAGTAAATAACATACAAAAAATGTACATAAGTTCAAGACTATTAAGAATTAATACAAAACTGGAAGGAAACAAAATATGGAGCATAATTGAACGGACGAATCGGAAGAGACAATCATAGAATGGAGCGATATATGGGAAGGGAAGCTAAAGACGCCATAAAAGACAGCGGGAGAAGAATAATAGATATGTGTACCGAAAACGACATGATTATAGCAAATACAAAATTTAGACATAAAGACATCCATAAATACACAAGAGAAATGCCTAGTAAGAAAGAAAAATCAATCACTGATTATTTTTTAATAAATTCTGAAAACTGGAGAAAGATAAATGATGATAAAGTTTAAACAAATGCAGAAATAGGAAGCGACCATTACCTGTTACAGATCAAGATTATCAAAAGTAACAAACTAAAGTCTGCACAAGAATGTTGTGGTATAATAAAAATAGCAACACAAAAAGAACAGATGGTGGACAGCAGAAATAAAACTCAAAGTTAGAGATAAGAAAAATAAATTCAACAGATATATGCACAGCAGAAAAGAGGAGGATTGTAAGATGTACAAAATGGCAGGGAAAGAAGCTAAAGAGAGTACTTTGCTTAGCCCTCTTGCCAAACAAAATTCTTGGATAGAGTGTGGACTAAAACTGAGAGGTAACTGTAAAGAAAGCCAAATATTATTCTATGGAACTATAAAAGAACTGATACAGAAGAACATACCAAAATTGAAAAATATAAAAGATGATAAAGGAAATATAGTAACTGAGGAAAGAAGATCAAAGGCCGGAGAAGTAAAACTCAAATTTTACAAAATTTCCAATATATTTATCACAATATCATTATGACGTGTTTCGCTATCACTGTAGCTTCATCAGATATTCTACTCCTACTGAACAAAAACCATATTTATACTCAAACTTAAGGTAACTTTATCTTATGCTAATTAAGGATAAGGAGTACAATGTGTTTACATAATTCGTTTACATAATGGGCTAGTTATGTTTCTAAGTCCTTAGTACTAGAGTTCACAAACAAGTTTAACAGCGGTGAATTATTTAAGTCTATTTGATCATTAACTAATACACCTGAATATTTAAATTTATTTATCTCTAGGGATTCAAGTAAGTTTAATTTTAGACTTTCGGAATGTAAAATTTCGAAATTACTATTGAAATGTTGTTTTCCAATAAAGGACGAGCGTAATTGGAATCTTTATTTTTGTCTACATAGCTCATGAAGCGCTCCTGTATTCTTTTTTCAAAACTCCTACCTGTTTGGCCGATATACTTTTTTGGGCAATCAAAACAAGTTAGTTTATTATAATTCCCGATGTTTTTCTTTTGTTTAATTTTGATTTATTATTTTTTATGGATTTTCCTAATGAGTTATTCATTTTGTAGGTTATCGCTAAATTAGATTTGGTTAATAGTTTGCCTATTTTCTCAGTAATTGGTCCTGTATAATTTAGTACTTTGTAACTAATCCCTTTTTCCTTTATATTTGGATACACTTTTCCAATTGCTTTTCTATAGTTCTTTTTCTTTAATATTCGATCTGCTAATTTGGGGTTGTATCCATTATTTACTGCTATTTGTTTGATGATGTTTAATTCTTTAACAAAGTTTTCTTTATTTAATGGTAATGAAATTAGTCTATCGAATATACAATGAAATGACGACAATTTTTGCTTAAATTTGTGATTCGAACTATTGTGGCTAATTACATCTCTGTGTGAGGGTTTTCGATAAACTGAGAATATATGACTATTGTTTTCTCTAGAAATTGTTAGATCTAGGAAATTTAACCTCTTATTTACTACTTTTTCAATAGTGAACTTTAAAATTTGGATGTAGATTATTAATGAATTCTATGAAATTGTTTAATTGTCAATCACTTCCTGTAATGCAAGCTAAAATATCGTCTGCATACCTATACAAATAAATAAATTGTTTCAAATTTGGATGTGTAGAAATTTGTCTTTCTAGGTAATCCATGAATATTTCCGATAACAATGGGCTAAGAGGGTTACCCATTATCAAGCCATTATTGCAAGTGTATTCTTGTTAAATTCAAAGTGATTTTGTTCTAAACAGATTTTAAGGGAATTCATAATCTCTTCCCTTTTTATAATATTAATATGCTTCATTTCCAAAAACTTTTCAACCAAGTTAATGGTATCATCTACTCGGATACTTGGAAATAAATTCGTGGCGTCGAAAGAAATTAATTTTGCGTTATTTGATAGTTTTATGTTCTCTATCTTTTGGTTTATTTCCAGATTCTATTTCAACACCGCATCTTTAATGTGTATCAATGGAAACAACTGCTGGCGCGGAAACTGATAAGGGAAGAAAATATGAATTCAGTGTAATAGCGTTAGTTGCATCTACTCTTTCGAAAAACGAAAGCGTGGGAAATTGTCGCATCATTTCCAATATGACAAAGTACCAACCTTTCGATGACATAGTGGCAGAAGTGCTCTTCAAAGGATCAGAACAAGAGCAAATCTACGCCATTCAAACGAAATGTGGCAACGACAAATTCAAAATAGAAAAGTATTTTAATGAATATAATGAAATCGTGAAAAAAGAAGACGAAAAGAGTATACAGTGCTGGTACTTTGCCGTCAAGGACGTCGACTATTTTGCGCAATAATTTATGAAACAAGGATTACAATGGGAGAGACGCAGTAATGCAAACCCTGGAGACATTTTTAATGAAGCACCGTGTTATTTACTACGGAGTTCAAGTCGCAAATATGAACGTTTGTGCAACAACCTTTATTTATATTTCGATCAGCCTGATGCTCAAGAAATCCGCGAGAAACTCGAACAAGAATGGAAAGTTAACGTTCCCCCGCACTCGTACATCGAAAAATACTTTACCGATACGACGGAAGGTTTGAATAAAATGTCGTTTGAGCACGAATTGTTAAAAATTCGCCTTTCGAATTATATAGTGACACCCCCAAAAGCAATCTCATTTCAACACGAAGCTGTTGCGGAATGGAATCGGTTAACGTTAGAGCGGGATGTCACTATAGTGCATAATTCACAGGTATATCAGTAAACTCCACTCACACAAATTAATTAATCATGCGGAACGCAGCGTTTCAAGAGCACGTGGGCTCCCATTGCCAACCGTGTTACCGACTGTCGGTGACAATGACGGTTGACTGATATACCTGTGAATTGTACATCCACACAGTCCTTGCAATCGTCATAGTGCATAATGATGAAAATATTAAAGAATATTTATTTGGATGTATCTTGCAAAACATTTCCGACGTAACAGACATCAGCAGGTGGAACTACTTCATTGATAATGAATAACTTGAAGATAGTTGTTTGAACGAACTCGATAAGATTATCGGTAGTCGTCTTTGTATTGCAAGACATGAAAGAAAACGTTTCATCAATCTATTAAAAGCATGGATATGAGGTGAATAAGAGATGGTTTCACACCCCTGATGATAGCGGTTTGTAATGGAGATGAATACATTGCGGATATGTTATTACGCAGCGGTGCTGATGTTAATTTCGTAGCAAATGATTCTGGCCTTACAGCTTTGTATATTGCCGCACTGATTGACGATCGATATTGGGTAAAAAAGTTATTAGTGTATGGAGCGAATAAAAATATTAATACGTCCGAGGATGTTTTCGAGTCTTACGTGAAGCTATCACAGCTTTATGGTGATCTAAAGTTTTCCGCATATTGCACATTCAAGAATAGAAATAGGGTTAAAGACATTATTGAAGAAGAAGCACGGGAAATAGCAACCCGGGAAGCTACTGATGATACTGATAATACAACACATAGAAAGTATACTATGTTTTTTGAAAACTACACCTTCTGTAGCATAACGTAAAGAGGATTTCGCCACCTTTAGGATATGTCATTCCGTCGATTTATTTGGTAAGTGTACTTATATGTTCCTTCCAGTTTAATCTGCTATCGATCTGTAACCCTAAACATTTTACGCGAATTTTTCGTTACTGTAGCTTTTGTTTTCTCCTTCTATATTTGTTACCTCCTCTTCGATTTTCATCGTTACGCTCTCGGTTATAATTATCGGAGTATCATCAGCAATCATATTAACGAAGTGACTCGTTTGGTCGCGTGCCATTTGTGTATAAAATGGATGCCTGTTGTAGTCCTCGTTGTATTGTTAACCAGTTTGATTGCGTACCTTTTCATTCGCAAGTTATTTTCACGCATTACATACAATAACGTAAATAGAATTGTATTGTATCATACACCTTACCTCTATGTCCCATGACTTGTAACTTATGTAACGGGATGCTGGAACTAACGCTATCAAATGCTTTATTTTAAATATATCTGAAAATAATCCAATGTCTTTTTTAGTTATTTTTTTGCTTCACTGATTATCATATAAAATGCGTGATTAGTAAATCGCATAATGTATGTATCTATAATATGCTAGGTACGTTATTTGGTGAGAAAACAGTAAGATTTTACTCTGACTCTAACTCTAACTTTACATAACAGAAATTACCGCTATTTTTCTGTATTTTGTCGATTTTTGTAAATAAGTTTTGGAACAATTGTGTCGGAAATACATTCACTGAAACAACAATTCACGGTAAAAGTTAATAGTAAACGCAATATATCGGCGTTAGTTTTTAGTAATTCATCTCCGCCTACCACCGACGTGTTATTAAGACAACGAATAATGTCACAGGATCTCTTAGGCTGTATATCTACACTATTGTATAAAATTGGAAGCGTAAACTATGGCATGCGATCTATCAGTAAGCATAGACTCCACCCAGAAGTGTGCGATTACAATATTTTATTCGTCTTGGCCAGAAATATGTTTTAACTTCATTTTTAAAGCTATTTCTTTTAAAGGAAGTAATGATGGTTTATTTAACATACATTTTATGCATTACTCCATAGATTTTCATTAACGATTCACGTCTACAGTCTGAGAGCTGACGCTACAAATTTATTTCTCGCGCTATCTATCTATGCTTCCGCCTTAAACCAGCCAGTTTGCAAATAACACTGAATCATTCGCTCTTCTTCCCTAATTGAATTAACATATACGAAACTTTATTAACTTATGAATCCATTCTAATATTATTAAATATTAGTTTATGTTTCAATGATATCGTTGAATTGAGGTTCTTACGCCTACAAAAAATGCAAAAATTGCTCCTTCTAATTTTAGTTTATTGTCGAAGATAAAAATGTTTAAGAATTCTAGCTACGCTTAATAAATTTAATTAAATAATTCAATTGAGCGATTAGTTCACTTAATTGTAAGAAAGTGAAATTAAAATTTAGGAAATCTTGGCATCGAACAGATTCGGAATGGATCTCTGTTTACAATATTCAAACTACATTTATTCGATATAACAATTTAAGCTAAGATACAAACATGTATTTCAACATTATGTACAGTAAAGTAATGCAATCTAAAACAAATGTAAGAAACTAACTATTGTAGTCTTCGTTGGGATATAATAAAATTGACTAATCTCTGCATTCGTAATATTCAGTTTACAACAACTTTTAAACTGTACACTCTCAGATGTAATGGTTTTATCTACGTTAGTAGCATACGTACAAGTAAAAGTATTGTTATAGAGATGGAGTTGGAGATGTGAATTAGGTGCAGAACGACACTTTGCGACATTTATATTGTATCTCCAAAAACATTTTCTAGCGGTACGTATAAAGTTTTCAAGCTCTTCTAATCATTTTCTCTCTTTGTATTATTCATCGTGTTACCATTGTTGTATTGCACATTTCCCCTTATAATTAATTTTAACTTCCTTGTTAACAAGATAAATTTGGACCATATTCGCTATTATATTAATATTTTTCAATTGTCACAACTATCACTTGCGCTGCGTTATGCGGAATGCGCCTGAAATGCAGCAAGACGTAAAGATCAAATGTGCCGCCAAGGAGTGAAACTCCTGTGATTATAAGTAGCGAATTAATTTCGTTCAGCATTTTAGATTTTGTTTTGTTAGAATGCTTATATAAGGTTTCTAGGTTTGCTTCTTGTGATAGTGTTAACGGTGTTCCATGAGGCTTTCATTTTGTTATTTGCTTGCAAAATGAAGTTGGTGTTACAGTTCCTCTTTGCTTTTTGTGCAATAAAATTACGAGACTTACAGTAAGTTTTATAAATATCTTGTGGGATTATCCGTCTTAAAATGACGTCGTATACTTGACTTTTGTTATTGCATTCATACCGAACGTCGTCATTTAACTTTTATCGAACGCTTGTTTATTATTTTTCGTATCCTTTTCAGATATCCTTCGTAAATATTTATTATGCTTAATACCTAAATATAGCTTGTTTGGGACCTGTTCTTGCAACGTTATGTACCAGTGGAAGTCTTTTTTGCGTCCCCTTATGCCATTTAGTTGTTTATCTGTGATTGAACTTATCCGAAATATATCTTTTCGTGTATAAGGCATACCATTTTGAATATTCTGAACATAATGATCCGACACTGCAAATCTGTGCACGAGACTGCTGCATGGCAATTTGGGTTGTGTGAATATATAATCATTATAGCTGCTTTTATCTGTATTCTTTTTGGCTCTGTAGTTGTTTGCTTTAAACTCTAAACTAAAAAAACAATAGGAAGCATAAAGTGCCGTTGAGTTTTTTATTGTCAGTATTAAATACATTTAAATTAAAATCACCACGTGCAGTGATCGAACACTTCAACTTATAGATTCAAAATGTCTTCCATTCTATCGAGAAATAATTGAAAGCTACTTGCTAGTGAACAATATGTACATACATTCAATGTAATGAATTTTATTTTGGAAATTATTACTTCTCAGAATTCTAATACGGATTCTATACTCTCTTCTTTCAGACACATCAACTCAATCCAATCATCTTCAGGAATGAAGCCCATTGGAGTAAGCAGCGAAATCAAGCTGGAAGTGCAAATTTCTATGCTAGATATACGGTGATCAATTTTAAATTCTCTGTGTCAAGGAATACCTCTTTGTTTTTAATTTTTTTGCTTTCTGGATATGTAATATCGGTAGTTTATACCTCTAAATCACTTACTTATATATTACTGTCGGTATCATATGCTACGTTCAATTGTAATTTATCGTAGTTCTAAGTTACATACGTTATATTATAGTTACATTTTTGGAACGGTTTTGATTTCTACATTAACTGTGCCATAGATTACGTTTAACTGTAGTTTATCATAAGTTCTAAGCCAAATACATTTAAATGGTGTATATATTTCTATACCGTTAATTATAACATAAGTTAAGTTTGATTGTAATTTACGTTTTTGTTTTCGTATTATAATAAATTTATCCTACTTAATTTGAGCTTTGTTGCTTTCGTTGTCAGATTTGATCGTTTAATTTTTTAGCAGCGCCCAAATAAATAGAAGTTTTATTTTGTAAGGAGACAATATGTTTCGGAGGCAGTTCGTGGGCTTTTCCATATAATGTCTGTGGTTTTCTCATCGATCAATTGGAGTGGAACCAAGGATGTGATAAAAACACTTTCACCTGCACGTGATGCGTCTTGGCTTTGGTATCGTACGGGATGTATCCCGAACTGCCGTCAATGCCACTCCACCTATAGTTTATTCCAAAAAGAGATAAAATTCTAACCAGGCCCGCAGGCCAAATTGCAACCTACATATTTGTGAAATCAATTTTACGCAGTAAACTTAAATTTGAAAACCTCTCTGAAATATAAAATCTGTACCAAATAAAATTGCATATAGATTCTTCAGAGATTATTCTACAACTAAGACAACAGTAGCCACATAAAAGTAAATAAATTTGTCTAGAAAGCACATATTTCATTTATTTGTTGAAAAACGTTGAACTAGTGAATGTCATTATATAGATAACAGTGTATATATGGTAGTACACAATAAACAATAGAGTTGAAAATAATTTAAGTTTTAGAACCAAGTAAAATACCCGAATATGGAGTTAATTTCATTAAATTTTAGTCATTCTCTGTGTGTATAAAAAGTCAATCACATTTAACTTTAAATCGCTTTCCAAATGGACAATAACAATAACAATCAAATGAAATGCATTAAATATTTTTTTAATAAATGGCATTTAATGATTATGCTTAATAGTAAGCTCTCTCTAAAGTTTCAAAACCATAAGCCGCCGTTTCGATGTAAATTTTCAAAATTCCTACCAACCTAAGGCCAACAATGTGTAAGCATATACAATTATTTTTGTGGCATAATATTAGTGCGTTTACGCTGTGCTATACTATTAATTAAATTCCTTTCATTTGCAGACAGAAGCACGCGAGATATATACGTATGAAAACTCCTGCAGTAAACAACTGAAAGGAGTTTTATGTATTTTACATAACAGTACAAAACATCAAAATTATCAGACCGTTCATTTTGTGTAAGGAATATGTCGATCTACGACAGATTTAGCATTTCAAGTTAATATTATTTATTTATCTGTCGAGTGTACCAGTTATCTTCAAAAGATATTTATGCATGCACCACTACCTTTGTATGGAGGGTACAACCCTATTTAATTGTTATTAGATAAGTGCACCTCAGTGCTGGGCTTATTTGTGTGTCCCTTCAAAGGAGCCAAATCTTACTTGTTTGTCTTGATTTTGTGTAAGGGACATTGGTTTAAGTTTGTAGGGGAGCGAAACACTTTCGTTATTTGTATATTTATAAGGAAACCCAATAGTAGCGAATGGCCGATTTCGAAACAAGAGTATGTGATGTCACGGCTACTCAAGCGTTCTCGTATCGGAAATAATAGGCGCTGTTAATATTTTTCTAGCTCTTTGCTACTGTCCTCCTCTAGAACGGAAAAGTCAACAACCAACAAAAGTACGAAGTGTGCAACGACAAGGAGGTGTTCAAGTCGATATCATATATAGAAATTTGGCCCGTTAATCTCGTCCGCGTCGACGGACAATTAATGGAAAAATGTCACGTTATAACGGAAGACCTTAGATAGATAGATAACAAAGGACACTGTATCCTCTGCGACCGTCAACTGAAAGCGGAGATATTATACTCGTTAAGCTTGTGGCTATATACGTTCCGACGAAGCTATAAAAAGATTGTCGCCACAATCTCAACAGAAAAGCAAATTTATGGATAAACGACAACGGACGCTGTAGCTCCGATGATGTTTATTGCCCAACTGTCAACATAAACCATATTAAAGACAATAGAAACAATATAAAAATATAACAAAATAAAAGTAATAAATTCTCAAAAAAAAATAGACAGAATAACATAAAGAACAAAGAAACAATAGTGCATAAATTAAACAGAACCAAAATGGATCTGTACTTGCTGTTTCAAAACTTTTTAATATACTTTGATGCGGAATGGAAATTGGACTATAACTGCCGATATCGGCTGCATTAGCATTTTTGAAAATTGGACAAATCCTGCAAGCTTCGATCCAGACAGAAAAGTGCATGTCTTCAGGACCAAATTAGATATTGTACATAACCGTAGAGAAAGGACGATGGCGCAGTCTGTCAGCAGGAAACTAGGAATCTGGTCAGACCCGGAAATTGGTTTGTTTTTAAGGGTTTTCATTGCAGATAACACCTCAACCCTCAACGAAGTTAAATGGAGGTGAGTACTTGAATAATAGTTAATATCCTTATTAGGAGGAGACCGATTTCAGACTCGGAATACACTCCGAAAAGGCCTCGACAATCAGTTGTCAGCCCTTAAAACGCTCCCCATTTCCATACATCACTCCGGGAGTTCTACTAGTTCCTCTGCGGGTACCAATAAAAGACCAGAAGTTCTTGACATCCAGACACATAGACATTTCAATCTTAGAGATATAACAGCGACAAACTTGCATAATCAATGATTTTGTTAGATTAAATCAACTAAGGTCCCCGAACTTTTATACACCCCTTCCGCGACTAAGCCCTGTTAGAGCAAAATTTCTATCGCATCAAAAAATATTGTAAGATGGCGGAAAGAATTCCATATTGAAGACATCTGAACGCAACCAAGTCTCGCTTAACGCTACAAAATCATATTCACAATCGCTAATATTACACAAGAACTCATCAAGCTTATTCCTAATGATACAGTAGTACAAGTGAAAACAAGAATTGGAGTTATTTAGGCTATATGTAGTATTATTAGCGGTGATACTATTATTCTGGTAATATATTTTGAATGGCGTACTTGGTCTCTTAAGTACTATTAGTTTTCCGAATTAAGACGAACAATTGTTGCAACGCCATTACGATATTTAATTATCAGGTTATTTTCACCTGTAGCAGTTCGAGAGACATTAGTTCAGATTACACAGCCTCAAACACTAAAATTTGCTTGGGTGTGGGATCGGATGATGCATACAAATGTGAAAATCGAAAATCTTTTTTGATATCCTTAAATATGCGTAAAACTTCTTCAAGACATCTTCAGTTGTACAAAGACGTATGCGAATTGGTCGTGGTCGATGTTGATTACAGGCATCGAATTTTCCGAGCCTCGTACGCTTGATTTGGCTAGTATCCACGTCCGTTTTGCCGCAACAAATTCTGTATCGTGGTTGTATCTTGTTCCACCGTGCCTGCTTGGATATAAACGGAACTACGTGGATGCTTTTCACAACGACCAGAGCAATAGTCGTTCACTGATGGACGTACTAGAGGGCCGCAAAACAACACGTTAATTTAAAAGTTAGACAAATTTAACAAATTCTACATGAAAACTGCATCAAATTAAGAGAGTTTGATGTGTGAATACACAAACAAAACAAAAGACAGTGCCGTAAAACACGTTTGTAAAGCCACGTGGTTACGCTTATATAAAACTAAGAAATTAGCTTACCAAAGTAGGAAATTCTGTGTACTGATACCGAAATATACTCACTGGAACCAATCACTGAAGTTTGCGTAAACACAGCAGTACTGGTTGCTCAAGTGGCTAAACAAAATGATATTCTATACAGAGAATATTCACAATCATGGTAATTCGAAACAGCGACATTTCTAAAAAACAAAATTAATAAATAAAATAAATACATAAAAGATGCATAATTCTTTCTAAACTTAGTAGCGAGTGTTAGGCTATTCAAAATAACTTCAAATATCCGGGTTTTCATACTGTTTACCAATTTGGTGAATGTTGAAATAAGAATGTCATTCCAACACCTCATTATCGCAGGTGGTAGTTCTTTCATGCTACCGTATTGTTTATTATTGGCATACACCTTGCCAATATTCCCCAAAAATCTTCGATTGGGTTCAGATCGGGAGCGCGAGCACGCCATTGTAATAAATTAATTTCCTTCTAATGGAAGCACTGAAATTATGGATAGGTACATTGTCTTGTAGAAATATCCAGTTTTGCGTCGGCAATTGTTCATCAAACTCTATCTCTAGGGGCTTTATTGTTATGAGTGGAAACCGCCAAAACCATTACACAGGCGCCACTAAAATTTCGGCTCGTCGTAACTTCAGTGTTCTTGTGCGCAAAGCGCGCCAATAATATTTGAAACCATCAGGCCCGTTTAAGTTAAATTTCTTCTCGTCAGAAAAAATGACATTGCTCCACTCGGGATCCCATCTCATATGATCATGCGCAAATTTAAGTTTTGTTTAAGTTAATGTGTCTCTTTTAAGCGGTGGTTTTGAAACCTTTTTTAGCCACCGAAAACGTTTACGGTCGGATAAAATTTGTTGTACACGCCTGTTTGTCACTAATAAATTTAAATTACATTTTAGTTGATGCCCGGTTACACTACCAGAAGAGACTAAGCAAAATATGGATGAGCGCTGCCTTCGAGTTAGTTTTTCATTACTTCCCTTAGCGCAATTTTTGCCGTAGAAATTGTCCAACATTATAAAGTTATTGATGAGATGATTCAATTTTCTTAGCTGTGGCTCGGTTTGAAAACCCTACCTCTTTATAACAATTTATTATTGTTCTTTCCTTCTCGGATAGCAATTTACCCTTCTACATTTTTATTATCTGATATGTATACTTCGATAATATATGTATTTAAGAATAAATAAACCTTTGAATATGTTTATAGGCTTTTTTACATTAGAAAGTAATGCTTGATTTTGTAGAATGTATGTCTAAGTCCGTGGAGCTATTAATTTACCGTTATTGCGAAACATTCTTTGTATAAAATGTAATAATATTTTTAATTCTTTCATACATTTGTCTTTCCTTATAGTTCAGCATTAACTACAATGCATAATTTGTCGAAGATATTAAGAAAATCAAATATTCTGTTTAAAAGTTCATATGGAACTATAGATATTCTGCTGAGCGTAGTATTCATTTATAGTTCATTCATTCATTGGAAACAACTACTAATTTAAACAATGAAACAAATTTCTTTTCTTTGCCATATGCGGTCGTTTCTTTGCAATTTCGGCCTTCAAACGCTCCGATAACGCTATATAATATACACTGTCGATGGTATTTCCTTTCTCAAGATAGTCGATGAATATTACACCGCGCACATCCCAAAATACCGAGGCCATAACCTTTCCAGACGATTGTTGTGCTTTCGGGCGCTTTGGACGAGGTTCACCAGTTACTGTCCACTCAAACGACGATCGTTTTGATTCCGGAGTGACGTGATGGATCCATGTTTCATCCATTGTCACATATTGACGCAAAAATTCCGATTTGTTACGTTTAAATCTGGCCAAACACTGCTCAGAATCATCAACACGTTCTTGTTTTTGGTCAACAGTGAGCAAACGCGGCACCCACTTTGAACATAGCTTTCTCATAGCCAATGCTCATGCAATATAAAACCAATACGTTCTTTTGATATCTTTACGATGTCAGCTAACTTACGCAACTTCACCTTTCGATCATTCAAAACGATTTTGTGGATTTTTTTATGTTTTCAGGTGTTACCGCCTTATTTGGACGTCCACTGCGTTCTGCATCATCGGTGTCTCTACGACCACGTTTGAGGTCAGCAAACCGACGTTTTATTGTTGTTTCTGATGGAGCGGAGTCCCCATAACACTTTTCAAGCCATTGCTTCGCTTGAACGGTATTTTTTCCCATCAAGAAGCAGTGTAAAATTAAAACACGAAATTGTTTTTGATCCATTGTTTTGAAAATAACAAAAGTAGCGTGACTCTTAGCACAATAACTCACAAACTAATGAATAGAATATCATGAAATTTTAACAGCTGTCTTTTGAAGGTTAATACTGTTAAGGACTTAACATTGTTTTTTGTATTTTATAAATTTTTTACTACTATGTATTTTATCTTCTTTGCAACCGTATGGGTTACCATTATTATTTTCATTTAGAATATTACTTTATTTTCATTTTTATATTTATTTATTTTGCTCTCTTATATCCAATTTTATTTTAATATGTATGTACATTATGCATTGTATATGTATGCAAGCCGGCCATTCACATCACGCTAGCTAAAACTGCCTAATTTAAAAATCATTCAGTGCAACGTCGTCGAATAATTAATGGGAGTTTTCTTAAAATTTAAGGTACACAAGCATAGGCAGTCGTCTCCCGCGCGACGGTCGAGGTATTAGCGATCGTGTACTCTCGGTCACCTTTCGTACCTCGTCGTAACGTGTACAGTAACGTCGTCGTATGATTATTAGAGATTTCTAAGATTATCTAGTTTTGGCGGGAATCGTCGAGGACGTTGTCTATACATTTATTTCTTGCGGGAGTCATTTGGTAACGTCGTCGAATCGCATGTATAGATTTCTTTAATAAGTACAAATTCTTGATTTTCATCATCGCTCCGTTTTACTTGTCGGTGCGCAGTTCGTACATTTGCTGGTTACTGGCTTTTTCCCTTCTTTGGGGCGCAGTAGCAGAAAGCTTGCACATAGCGTATTATTTCAAACGAGAACGCCTGGGTAGCTGTGACATTACTTTTGTATTGAGATCGGCTATTATCGCTACTGTCGCCCTCGACCAGGCGTTCAAGCTCTAAGAGATAGGGTGGGTTCCCCTATAAATGTGAAAATAACGAACGTATTTGGTTCAAGTACAAATACATGCCAATAATACAGGGCCAAGTCCCTTAGGCAAATTTAAAACAAGGAAAGTATATTAGGCTCCCGGAAAGGGACATATAAATAAGCATAGCACCGAGGTGCGCTTATAAATTTACGAAATAAATAGGGTTGGCCCCCCTATAAAAAGGTAGTGGTGCATGCAAATAGATAGAGGCATTAGTACATGCCTCTAACAAAGCTTCAGCGGAAGCATATAAGAGTTTAACCTTTTAAACAGAATTAAGACATAGCTTTGCAACGTACATGCTGAGGCATTACTTTATGTTGCTACCAATGAAAATACATATATAAATGCTAATGTACATTACATGTATAAGAGAGCTCGAATAACTGCAATTATTGCAAATATATATATCTTACGTACATCGTACATGTACATAGGCAAGAGTGGAAACCGTGTACACATTTTATTTTTAAATATATTTTTTTGCTCATGCGCATTGAGTTTCACAGTACAACCTTTCCTTTAGTAAATAAGCGAACATACTCTATAAGTAAGTATTGGTCAAGTAATTCAGGAATTTACGAGCAGGCTACAGCGGCGCTGTTCTTCAAACCAGGAGAACGTAACAAGTACTAACTGAGAGAAAGGTGACTGCAATAAAACTAGCGTCATTTATGTGTTACGCCCGGGACTTTTCAGCCCATGTGTTAACTTTGACGGGTAGTTACGTAAGCCGTTGATCGTTGTAAACGATAATATATACGCTCTTCAAATAAGGTTTATATCTGCAATAACCGAACCGTTTGCGGCATCACAAGGAAAGTAGTTTTGATATTGTCTCCGTAATAGGGGGAGACATTAATCCGTATCACCACCGTACCTGCATGAATTGCACCTTATGCAGAAGGTAATTCGAGATAAGACAAAATAAGAACGCGCAGTAACACACATGAACCGATAAAGATATGTGAAGTATAATGAAGATTTTATCATTTCTACTCTAGCTAATACATATACATATTTGAAAAAAAAAATACAATATCCGATTAGATAAAAATGTCAGCTCAAATTTAAAATAAAATTTATTTGTAATAAGACTAATCCTATTTAATATTTAATTGAAGCTCTATTGTTTCTAACAGCGCTAGTTATTCTACTGAAACGTCTTCAGTCTGTAATTTTTGCACTGCTTTTACTAGGTGCTGCTCTGTTTTTGGTTTGTTTCTGGAAACTACTTTTGAAATATTGATGGAGCATAGATTCAAACTGTTTTCAGAGCAGAACAAGAGTGTAGCGTTGTAATGTCTCCTTCTTCGAAATAACCTTCTACCTACAATGATAAATTAAGCGTTAGTCACACAAAATACTTTAACTGGGTAGACACTAACTACTAGTCGTAGACTTATAATTGTACCTACCGTATTAACTCGATAACATTGAGCAGCAATAGCTTAGAAGATATCCCTCATCCTTTTGCTAGGAAAACACCGCCAAAGATTGCTAAAAACCTCACACCTTTTTTGGGGACAATCAACCAAAAGTTTTTCTCATCTACAATGATGAAGAAACTGGACATTGCCCGCCCTGTACAAATTAAATTTTGATTCGTAATTATATTACTTCGCCGTTCAACAATTTAGTTTTGATGTTCACGAGCCCATCGGACAGGTGCACCTCTTAGTTTTTGGTCAATAGGCAATGATCTTAAATAGCTTCTTACAATCGCGGCGCTACACATATTCCCGTTACTTCCCTTGGGTCTTTATGACATTGATACGTGATTTTGTAAAACATGATCATCGCGTTCTATTGTCTTGTTCCGTTGACGCTATCTATTTTATTTGCGGCACTGCCAGTTTCATTATATTTTTAAAGACTTGACTTATTCTGGAAGAACTGCGCTTAATATTTTTACTTACGTCTCAAATCGACAAATCTTCTGTTTTTGGGGCAAAAATACCCGCGTTTTGTATTGCTTCTAACAAATCGTATTTCGCCATATTTAGCATATTGCACATGCACTCACTTCCACAGGTGAAGGCTCTTTCGCTTTTACATATCCTCCTACGGAGTCGGCCACATGCACCCACGTAGACTCTATGCGCTTCGTTCTGTATTTATTAATAGGTTGATATTCCATTTATATCTAGTCACCATATAACATGATGCGCCCATTTTAACTTGTTAATTGTAATATCTACGTACTTAACGACTTCCCTAACAGCTACCGCATTGTTGCCTAATGAGGAAAGGTTCCCGGGTGTAAAATTTAGATATTAATGAAATTTGGTAGATAAATAGAGCTTGTTGAGAGTTGAAAATAAAAATTGTTTGTTTGTTCTGATATTCAGTTTGAGAGGGTGAAACACCCCATCGAAAACACACAGATTTTCAGTTTTCTTGATTTAATCCTTAAACGGAACAAAAATTGAAATACAAATGTTGTATCTTTCCGAAAGGTCTTTTAGGACATTTGAATGTGGTATATAGAGGGTGTTGCACTTAAGCGTCAGCCTCTTATGCTAGAGCTGATTATAGTAATATATAGAAGAAATTAACGCAAGTTCAGTTTTAACATCCGTTATCGATTTTAAAGCATTTTGAATTGTACAGTTCGTTCCAAAGGTGTAGAACAAGTCACATGTTGTGCTACTTAAAGCAAAACCATCTACATATGTATCGCATGCATATGTCTTCTTTTAAAAAGGACCATCGTTAATTAGTAAAATTGCATCAGTTAGTACGTTCTAATGTTCAGAATGCATACAAACGTAAACACAGGATTACACGTCATAACAACTCCTTAGTATTAATAACAATGGATAAAGTATTTACTACAATGCGTATTTAAATTATGTATTTATGATTTGGTATGGTAATGGAAATCGTCACAAAATGCTTAAAGCATAAAAAGTTTTCACACCAAGAGCAACGAATGAATGCAAAAGTATCGCGTTGAAAGCAATGGGGAGAAAACAGAAGGTCTTCGTTTGAAAGGACAAAATTTGTGGAATGTTCGAATGATCCAGGTGTTTCTTCTCTCCAATCGGACTTGTACGAGGCATAAATAAATTGGAATATATAGAAGATGACAGTTGATTGCTTACTATTAATTGCAATTTAACGAGATTATTTCGCAAATTAAAATCATAATTTGAGATAAGAAACAGGTCACAAAATCGTCGTATAAATCCCTTCCCTATTTGAAATCCATAGACGTCCAGTGTTTGAATCATACCTGTTGCTTTCTTTAGTATTGACAGTATTTGAACATCCTTGTTGGATGGGACTTCTTTCGTCAAAGATAGTGGACAGCGTCCATGAATCTAAAAGTATAAAACTCTTTGGCCCAGTGCTTAACAAATGAGTATTAAGAAACCAATTGTTATATAAATCAGTGGTTAATTTACCTGAAGATTAAGCTTGAGTAGCAACGTTTCCAGGTCGATATATGGTTTGTTGTACTTGGTGCCCAATCTTGCCACCAGGTTCTTTTGGTGCTATTAGTGATGGAAACATAAGTTTACCAAATGCAGGTATTATTGGAAGAATAGTATAATTGTGGATTGATTTTTGAATAGATTGAACAGCAGCTTCAACTTTCTTCGTAATTTGGAATGCTAGTGAACGTCCAGAACCTATATACATGCTCGACGCCATAATTTTGAATTACTGGTTTAACTTCATTAATAAAATCAGTAGCAATCTTTTCTAATTGCAAAGTATCTGATCCATATGAGCGGCTGATAAATTTACAAACCTTTCGCGAACAATTCTATTTCCTCTTTTGAAATTCAGTATCCACTTCTTTGAAGCTTTTAAGTTTTCTAGTTTAATATCTTCGTTAGCTAAATCTCCTTGCACCGACTCTACGGAGAATACTTCTTCTTCCCACTCTTTCAATAATGAACAGCGTGTTCTTTGTACTTCATACCTATAATGCCGCCTTCTTCTGATGTACAAGGTCGTAATTCCTCCTGCAAATAATAGATTCGCTGTCGAACAATTCGATGGAGTGCGGTTTAAACGTTTGAAGAAAATCCAAAATAGTATCCATATCTACCTCAAAGTTGTATCGGATATACTTTTTGTGATGAATTCCTTTAGTACATCATGCAGTTCTATTTCGTGTCGATTAGCAGGTGTTTGTCTGCCTTTAGCAATATTAAACGACTTAATTAATAATAACATTCATTTCGTTTATGAATTATATTTTATAATTTTCATCCGGTTGTAGGACTGTGTTACATACAGTTGTAAATACAGCCTTCATATACGATTTCTGCTTGTTTCTGGATTGAAAAAATAAAAAAGAAAGTGAAAAATTGAACAAAAGATAAATTTTATGGTATATTATGAAAATATCTAGAATCGTACAAATACCACCAATATCAAAATATGTATATCCCTAACATTGGTACTAAAAGATCAACCTAATACCTTACCTATTGGTTTTCAAATAATAAGATGTGGTTTGTAAATCTTTCGTTTTTAAGAAATGTGATATTTTCGAATATTTATGATAACAAATAACAGCACACGACAATGTATTAATGTGGGGTTTTATTTATATCCACTTACATTAACAGCAGATCCATCTGATAAAATATATCATATGGCGATTGCAGTTATGCGCTTTGGTAAATTAATTAAAATTGGTAATGTGAAGCAAATCGGGCTACCTAGACCATATGAAATGGGATTATATGGAGTAATTGTTTCCCTTTTCTGATATATATATATATATATATATATATATATATATATATATGTATATATATATATATATATATATATATATATGTATAGGAAGTACGTGCATATCATAAAATATAAGTTTTTATGGTAGTATCCCCTATAATTGAAAATGCTTTAAAATCAATAAAGGATATTAAAGATTTTCGTTAATTTCTATTTCATATTACCACAATTAGCCCTAGTATAGGAGGGCGGTGCTTAAATGCAACAAATTGTATATACCACATTCGTGTGTGTTGAAGGACTTTCCGATAAGGTACAATATTTGCATTTAAATCTTTGTTCTATCTACTTCCGTTCAAGAATTAAATCAAGAGAACTAAAAACCTGTCAATTTTCAGGGTAAATTTCAGTACAAACAAAGAATTTCTATTGTCAAGTCTCAACATGCTCTACTTACCTACCAAGCTTCACTAAAATCTAAACCTAATACCTGGGAACCTTTCTTTGTAAATTAAAGTAATCGAATGATTGATTTCTATGGTGCGAGCAAAAGATCACGTTCATCTTTTCAATAGACGGAATCAAAACCGGTTCAAAAGGGCGATTTATTTGACGATGCCATAATATTTTGGAAAACATCCATGGTTTTGTAAAGGAGTCTTTAGAAGCGAAAGTACACATAACGTCTACATATTATAGTAAATGACACCTATCCTAGAGATCCCGTGCTAATTTATAGTATGTATATGCATTAAATTGACTTTGGTTCTACCCGGCTAACAGAACGGACGTGCTAACACAGATAAGACTATCGTATACGAGGCTCATCGTGTGTAAAAGTACGTGCGAAAAAAAGCAAAGGACTATAACAAAAATATTCTGATCCTTCAAGTGTTTAGAATAGTATAGTGAGTGAAAAACAAGAAGAGAAAAAATTAAGAAATAAAGAAAAGGTAGATAAATAAAGACCAAATAGCTGACTATTATCTACATGAGTAGAGAATCGGTGCAAGCTTTAAGGTCCAGCGGGTCGACCGGCCGAGGGGCTTGCGGAATAAAAACAAGTAGGCGTGTGTGTATACAGAGACTGACAGAAAAGTTTCTTCTCGAGAGAACTGAGCAACGAAAAAGGATGGAAAGTGAGGAAAGATACACATCTGAAGAGGCACGAAATAAAAGGAGAAGAGAGAGGGAAGAGCAAGAGATAGCTTTTATAAAAAGCAAAAAACTGATTAGATCACCAAATAAGGAAGCAATAGAGGAAGGGAAAATGATCGAAATGTTAAAAAAAGAGAACGAAGGAATTAAGAGACAAGTGAAAGAGATGGAATCGAAAATAAATAAGATAGAAAAGAGAAATATGAAGAAGAACATTGTGATATCTGGACTGAGAATCATCTCGGTAGACAAAAATGGCCTAAAAATAGGAATAGAAAAATTTTTAAAAAGCAAGCCGGGTGTGGAGGTAGCTGTAAAGGACGCGGATAAAATAGGAGAAAAAATGTACAAGGTAGAGCTAAGTACCTATGAAGAAAATGATAATGTAATGCAGAAGAGAAATAAATTGAGACAATTGAGAGAAAAGATATTTATAAATAATGAGATGACTCGATTAGAACGAGATGTCCAAAAGAAATTGAAACAGATAGGAGAGAAGGAGAGAAAGGAGGGGAAAACAGTGAAAATGAGGCATCAAAAAATAATAATCCAGAGAAAGGAGTATGGATGGGACAGAGAAGAAGAGAAACTTGTAGAATGGGAGAAAATCCACTCAAACCGAAGTGCAAAAAACTGAGGAGAAGAGAGGTGAAAGGAACAACAAAGACGACCATGGCAAGGATTAAGGCTAAGACTGATATAAGAAATGATGCGAAGCTAAATAGCAGTAGCAGATCTGAGAACAGAAGTGAGGTAAAAGCAAGTAATAGATACAAAAAAGAAAAAAAATAGAGAAGCATAATTGGAAAGGAAGACGAATTAATTGATGAAATGAATACACAAAACTTAGACTATATGGGAGTAACCGAAGTAAAAAAGAAAGGACAAGGACTAGAGGAAATAAAAGATGGATACTGGCTCTACTGGTAGGGAGTGGATGAAAGGGACAGAGGAGCGGAGGGAGTAGGAATAATCATCAAACCTGTCGCGCTCCCACTAAAGATATAGCAACTTGGTAGTTTTTAAATCATGTGCCTTTCTATTATTTTTGATAAGCTCTGATTTGAGGTAATTTGTCCTAAGTATATGCAGATTTGGAATAAGTAAACCTACAAAGAAGTCTATGTTTTAACCCGCAATGAGCAGTTCTGCTTATCCTTTACTTCTTCTAAAAATTCATAGAAATTATGAAAATCCTCTACCTTATCAGAGAACACATCATTAAATTCAGAAGGCTGGATATGATTGCTAGATACGCACAGTTGTTGTTTCATTTCAGTTTTAGGTCTTGTAAAGCTATCTTTATCTTCTACCGTAAATACTGACTAGGAATTAGATTCCCCAGCCGAAAATAAGGCAGACTCTAAGTGTATGGTTATAGACGCCACTTGACGCTCTCCATAAGGCTCATTACTATTTAATTTATCTAGACATTTGCTTATAGATGACTCATGGACTTGGTTCCCTATTACCGTAGAAAAAGGAAGGTACTATCAGGCAATGGCACGGAACCTGTATCCATTGCTTGTTAATTTCTAAGTCGTTATTACCCGATGGACATTTGGATGTAGTATGTCGTAGGTTTTACATTAAATACATCTTATTTCTTTTGATGTTACAAATAGCTCATAATCCCCAAAAACACTACATACATTTGATGATAAAAATTAAAAATATTGCAGTAAATTTTTCTCTCATGGTCCGAAAAAGTTAACGAGTGAGTTCTTTGATCAGGAATTTTGCTTTTTGATATAAATTTAGAAGACGTTAATGAAATTAAATTAAATAAATGAAAAGTAGATTAAATTGAAATAAAAAAACTAACAACATATTGACAAATCACTTACATACACCGGGAATGTGTTCAATGAAATACCTATCGCAATCCCTAGCTAGCTAATAAGACCTGTATTTTAAAATTTTAAATAATAAATGACGTTATTAAGGATGAAGTCCTCTACTTTCTTTACGCACACACGCACTTCGCTATTGCAAGACGGTGTATCTCCCTATCATCGCGCTGACGACGAAAGACCCAATGTTACGCCGGAGTTGCTATGCTAGATCAGCGGTGTTTCGCGCGATATTAGGGAATTTTAAATGTCCACTACAACTTTATATAACTTTTTGAGGTAATTTCCTCATATCGATGAGTTGGCCGATACTTGTTGGAAGTCCATATTGAACAATGGTCGAAAAATTTTTGCAAAATCTCTAATATATTTATCACATATATAAATAAATAAATATATTGGAAATTTTGTAAAATTGACTATTACTTCTCCGACCATTGTAATTTCCTCACAACAATATGCGAAATTCGCGTAAATACGGAGCTCACAAACTCTGTTGATGCTCAGAAATCTAATGCCGACGCTATTAGCCAATTGTTCCGCGTGTCGATTGCCGATCACGCTCGTAAACCGCTACTAGATCCGAATGTTAGGCGACAAATGACTACAGTAGACCCTACTGTAGTGGCAACGAA
Organism: Trypoxylus dichotomus; assembly: GCA_023509865.1. Taxonomy (NCBI): domain Eukaryota; kingdom Metazoa; phylum Arthropoda; class Insecta; order Coleoptera; family Scarabaeidae; genus Trypoxylus; species Trypoxylus dichotomus. Next base: position 12,157,464 of record CM042082.1, read on the forward strand.
AACATCGGCTATGTGTTTCCCGAGATGTAGATGTAGGCCTTGGATGTGATCTTCGCTAAGTGCGGTGTTTAATTTTACATTAATTATATTGACTTTTGTGATATAGACCTTTGATGGGATAATTTCATTATTTTCGTATCCTGTTTTTTAAAGGACTTTTTTGATACGAAAGCGAATTTTCTACATAATAAGGATGAAAGAGAATTTTGGGAAATTGTAAAAAAGTGCAAAATACATCGCAAGAAAACTATAAATTCCAAATATGTTAAGATATTTAGTGTCTAAATATAATATTAAAGTCCTATCCGATATTAGAGGGAGTCCAACCTCGCATTCTCCCAAACGATACCATTACATTAAGGGAAACTACAATTTCGGTAAATGAGCATAATTAAAGGTGAGTTTAGCAAATGCAATAAAAAATGGGCGTGTTCTTGAGGAGAGGAGGGGCCTCAAGGAATCCCATTACAAGATGTTACAAACTCATTCGAAATAACTGTTCTGTGCTGTTATGAGTTCTGGCTATTTTAATTTCTCTCCCAAAATATCATACTGTAAAGATGGGGAGCCGTCACACTACGAACTGGAATAAAGAGATCATTTAAACGTCATGATAGATTTGACGACTTCTTCTGACGATATTCAACTATTAGAAATACGAATTGGAAAAATAATGATAATAGTAATTTTCTGATTAATTAATTCTTCTATACCAATTACGTAATCACTTCTGACCGAATCTGCGGTTGAATCGAAAACAAAAAGAAAACAGAAATCTAGCTATTGAACCGCTCTCGAGTATATTTGCAAAGGACTGTGTATTATTATTATCATTAAAATTCAGACCATCAGCTGCAAGTTCATCTCGTTCAATTTTGTCACCTATAGCAATAAAAGTGCTCGGAAAAGCAGACATGGCGGCAATCTACGCGACTGACTACATGCGCTGAACGCCCCAAAGTTTAAATAGAAATGAAATAGAAATTATCTTAAAAGCAAAGAATTATTCCAACAAATAAAAATTATCTGCCACATTCACTTATCTACTTCTAAGAATGCGACATAATCCAGCGATGTCGACATTTTATTTGTGCACGTAACTCGCAATCGATAAACATACATTCGTACATATTTTTTTTATAGTCGTCGTGATAAATCTGCGCAATACATGAACCAAACCTAACTATATAGACGTTAGCATATATCAGCATTACCGGCGTTAGTCGACCTATACCTTATAAATAATGTACTTATGATCCGTGAAGGATGACATCTTTGCTTAGTATCAAAATTAACCTTAACACACATACATAATATCATTAGCGTAACTCTTAAACCGTAAAAACGTAACCTTATTTGCTCGTTAGATGCAGGGAATTCTTTGAAAAATAGCAAGTTACACGGTTTTAACACAATTCAATCAGTAAATTAATTTATGGATATTTGTTTTCATAAAAGGCCTCTGGTATGTAGGGGTGGATCCAAGTCTAATCCACGGTTACGGAACGCACGAAGAAACCATTTGGATTGCTATGGATCTTGGACAATACGTTCTTCTGAGGTGCCTGTTGTCTCTGCTATCTCTTTCAGCTTCAATCAGCGATCGGCTAACACGCCATCTTGAATCTTGTCGTTGCCAGCGGGTTTTGTGTGTCCACTGCGTGGTTCGTCACTTGTGCTTGTGCGGCCACTTTGAAGTCGCTCACCCGAAAATGATGGAGTACATCCGTCATGAACCTCTAGCAAAATATTTCAAATTTCCGTGGCCGTTTTCCCAGCCACCCAAACGTGCTTTATTACTGCACGACATTCGATTTTATCCATTTTTGCGAAACCGCCTGACTTGCTGAGAAAACACACTCTTAAACAATAACAATTGACAGTAGACGCCTGAAACTTTGACAGTTGCCATAAAAAGGGTTGCCCTTGCCGATCAATTAATCCCCTTCAACCTTCGTGCGCCATCTGTTGCCGATTCCGAAAACATTTCAGGTCGCCCTTATATCATTTTAGATCATTTTCCACGCAGAATTGGATACAATAGAACGTAATTTTTGCACATATCCAGTTGTAAAGTCCGTTCAATAAACAGATTTTTAATCAATTAGGAAAATGTGACATTTCTAGTACTATTTCAGTGTATGTTGGTTGGAACCGCAGATTCCATCGGTCTTGAGGATTCTAGCAGGGAGGCCACAATCTTTCAACTTCAGCTGCAGTCCTTCTTGGCGGACTTTGTAGGACGCTTTCTCCAGATCCAGAGACACCATGGTGGCGGTCTGTTTATAGTATATAGTGGTTGCAGTCGAAATCACGACCTCAATAAGAAGATGTATGCGATTACATCGAAACGTCAGGACGTACATGGTTCTTTCAAGAACCAACGTCGATCGCGAGACAAAACCCGAGAGGATAACAAGACATCCTTTACCCGCGAAAACATATACGTATATATATATATCGCTTTTCGTAAACATATTACTTATATAGATAAGTATTGCCAAAATTCAATCTTAAAAGACGTTTAATATACTGTACTCGCACATTTCAATCAAATTGTATAAATATGCATTATTACGCAGTCATACTTATAATCTTCAAAATTTCTCGTACGACGGAAGGATGGCACGACTGGCAGCGTTTACCTTTATAATCTCATTCATATCAAGTATGTATGTACTGTGTGGCCTACCATAGAGGCAAACAAATGTGTTGCTATGTATATAAAAACAAAAAAAAAAAACAAAACATCTTGTTAAAGTTACACATTTTGTCATCGTTCCTCCTGAGAATAATTAGTTATTTTCTGATATAACTCTATAATTTTACAAAGATCTTCGTTTATATCCATTCATAAAGTGTATCAGCTGCTATTACAAATAAAATTTGGAAGTTCCGGACACATATATTGGAAGCCGAAGACCAGTCCATCTTAAAGTCGAGAAATCACGTGCGAGTGGGTACGATTTCAAAAATGTTGATGACGTTGAATCTTCTCAAGTTCTTCAAAATTATTTGTATCTGTTCTCTCATTTTTGTTTCGCATATTAATTAGAATATTTAAAGATTAGCTAGACAGGAATTGCCTTAGATTTTCTGTAAAAAACATATTTTTTGTAAAAAAAACGGTATATATTTATTAATTTGTATATAATATAATATATTTATCTTTTCAAGTTTAGATTTGGTTATTTTAATTAGAAAACATTATCACTTAATTTAAAACAAATAGAACAAAATTTAAATCAAAGAAGAATTTTAAAAAATTAAGGAGCCTGAGATTTTCCACCACAGAATATATATATATATTTTTACTACCTATTCCTTTTGTTGGAGATTAAATTAAAACTGACTTTGTGGACAGCACCTATTTTTGATCTTGCAGTCACTCGGTCCAACAAAATCTACATTTGCGCTCAACATGATGCCTCTTAAAACCTTAATTCACCTAATACGAAGTTAGAAGTGCCCCCAGACGCTACGCACCTATAAGTTCCACACCCACAGTGCAATTGCGTATTTCTACAATTCATTGGCCTTATTCTTCTCCTATTATCCTTCAGTCTAGCAGGATATCGGCGTATAACGGAAGTATTTTTATACTGCAAGAACTATTTATCATAAAAAAAATCCTTTCTCTTCTTCATGACTTCATTTGTTAGGCACTTTGCTTCTTACGATGTTCATCTTCTATTTGGTCTGCCTGCACCTCTTCTTCCTAAATATTTACAAAATGTTGCTCTGGCTGGCACTCCGCCACTTGCATGCACATGCACATGAGTTCCTTCAATTTATTTTTCTCTTACTTTATTCTCTCATTTATGCCGAATATGTTTGGATCTGTTTTTCTATCTTCATTCCTTCTTCTATCAGATCTTGTGCAACCCTTCACTCTTCTCAAAAATGTCATCTCTTATGTCTGTATCCTGCTTTCTTGTTTTTTCGTTGTTGTTCATCTTTCATTACCGTATAAATCGGTTGACACTGCAATCGTCTTGAAAAAATTTATTTGTGTATCCTTTCTTGATTTGTCTTTTAACGTTCTACTGATTGTTCTACAGATATATGTGAATTTAATCAGTTTCTCCTCTAAGTCCTTATTTCGATCATAAGATACATCGCAGCCAAAATACTTGGTGTTACACCTGTTGCAGTACAGTATCGTTTATAACAATATTTTTCCTAATTGGAAGGAAGGTCAGAGTTTTGGTTTTATTTGTCGATATTTTCATTTCATAGTTTTGGTAATTTTTTTAAAATGTATATATCCATTTCTGTAGATTATTCTCAGTTTCGGTTAGGAGTGCTAGATCGTTAGCATGTAAGATAGAGTTTAGGGCATTTCTTTTTCCTTTAGGGCATTTCGTTTTCCATTCCTTTATAACAGCATCAATAAATCAAGCAATTAAATGATGTTGGCGACACACACGAACTTTACCTAACTCCTTTGTTTGTTGGTGTTTCCTTAGTTAATCTTCTGCCTACATCCACTGTCAGAGAACCGAACGTTACATGATACTTCTTTGAACCATTTAGTTTAAACCATATGTAGTTCTGTCTTTACACTATAGTTCAGTCCATGATTGCTTTAAATTTATTGCTTAGCCATTCTACACAGTACGAATTTTACCCTAGTTGACCGTTACGTAAAATTATGAAGTGACCACCTACGTCGAGGTAGCGAGGGGTAATTTTCGTACATATATATAGAAACGGATGTTAAGATTAGGGTAGAAATAGAATAGACATAAGAGAGTGCGGTTCTCAAAAAGCATATATTGTACTTTAACATTACATTTTAAATTAAACTAAGTTAAATAAGAAGAGTGTTTCAATTCACAAAGTAAAACCCACAACACCACTATAATTCTGGTGTCTGTGTATAGCTCTTATTAAATGATGTGAATATCCCTGTTCTTTCACAGTATCCCATAATTTACGTCTGTTTGCATTATCGAAAGCCTTCTCGAAGTCTATAAGCAATACGTGTGTTTCTCTGTTGTATTCCCTGTTCGTTCTATAATTTGTAGTAGAGCAAATGTTCCATCTGTGGTTGATTTCACTTTTCTAAAGTCCATTTGTTCCTCTTCTATTAGTTCTTCCGCTATGATTTCCAATCTGTTCTTATTGCCTTTTGGAACAGACTACACTAGGGTGACAGAATAAAATAGACACCTACTAATTAAAAAAATAGATTCTATTCTCGTCATAAAAACAAAATATTTTAAAATTTTTGAAATTAGACTAATATTTTGTTTATCCACCTTTACTTGCGTGAAGTGCTGCGAGTCGTCGTGGCACAGAATCTATTAAATGATTAATGGTGTCTTCTGGAATATTTAACCACTCTTAACACTCTAACAGCTGCCACGAGTTCTTCCTTATTGCTGGGTTTTCGGGATCGTTTCGCCATATTTGTCTGGATTATATGCCAAACATTCTCTTTCGGATTCATGTCTGGTGATTGGCTTGGCCATGGTAAAATCCGAATCCCCTGTTCCTCTTTTCACGTGGTTGTTGTTCTTGCTTTGTGGCAGGGAGCTCCATCCTCCATAAAAGTGGCGTCTTCTTTAGATAAAATGGCGTTGTCGAATATCGGTAGTAGTCCTTCTGTTAATATTTGGATATATTTTGCCGCATTTATATTTTCGTCCCAGATTACTAATTGCGATCTTCCACCATACCATATCGCGCCCCACACCATGATGTTCACACCGCCGTATTTCACTATCTGATGGAAAAATTTGTCGTCCAGTTGCTGTGACGAACGTCTCCATACCCACGTACGACCACTATCACTGAATTGGCAGTATCTGCTTTCGTCTGAAAAATGGCAGACGGCCAAACCTCTTCGAGCTTCGTTCGCATTTCGATTGCCCAAGCCATTCGGCGCCGTTCTTGAAGCGCCGTAAGGAGAGGTTTTTTCTTTGCCACCCTTTTATACATCCCCACACTGTGGAGGTATCGCAGAACGGCGCGCTGACTTTTCTGTGAAGTTACCGCAAACTCAGCTGGAGTTTTTCGCGGTTCTGTTAACACTTCGCGCATAAGCGCCCTTTTACTTTTTCAGAAGATCCGGCACGACCTGGTCTCGACTCCGCTGTTGTTTTTCCCTTGCGTTTAAATTGTGTAATCACACGGTTAACTGTGGACAACGGAATATGTAAAAAATTACTTATTTCACGTTACGAAGCACCGCGTTCACTCTGGCCAACCACTGGCGACCCCGGGTGAAGTCGCTAATATCACTCGAACCTTGTAAGCGAGGCATAGTTGTAACGATACGAAACTATGACGAATTCCTTCCGATACATCTACCCCTTCCCTAATGATAAGAGAAAGTTCTTAATTCGTTCTTAGAATTTAGCTGTTTACATATTTATACCGCTTTACCTGGTGTCTATTTTATTCTGTCACCTTAGTGTACTTTCGCTCCTTTCCAATCATTAGGGATAATGCAATTTTTCCAACATTCACTAAATACATTCAGAAGTCTTAGGTGTAATATAAGACCCCCGTCCTTTCAAAACTCTGAGTTCTGTTAGATCTATATATATCATCCAAACCTGTTACGTCTAATTCGTGCATTGTTAACGATTGCAAGGACTGCGTGGTTGTACAATTCACAGGTACAGCAGTAAACTCTACTCACACAAATATATTAATTAGGCGGAACGCAGCGTTTCGAGAGCACGTGGACTCTCATTGTCAACCGTGTTACCGACAGAATCTAAAAAGCTGTATCACATATGCAACTAAATTCCTATGGCTATTTACAATCTACTAGGGGTCTAATCTCTTGTATGCGTGTATTTTCGGGAAAGGATGGAATGAAAGCGAACCGTATCTTTAACAAGGCCTATGGTAATAAATCGATCAGACTCGAGTGTGAAATTGGGGGTGGTTCTCTGTTCAATAAGTTTCCGTTCTTTTTCATAAATATCGCTCCGTACGCGTCTAATTCTCTACTCGAGTTTACGCTTTTAAGAAGTTTAAGATTTTTTAAATCAATTTTATGTCCGAATTTTACCATATGTTCTGTTACGCTTGATAGTTTTGGTTTATCGAAACGAAAGTGTCTAATATGTTCTTTGAAGCTCGTTTCGATACACCTTCTTGTTTGTCCAATATAAACTTTATCACAGTCATTGCGTGCGATTTGGTAAATTCCAGGTCTTTTCGTTATCTTCGGTTTATCTCTGGGATTGCCTAAGAGATTCTGTAAGCTGTTTTTTGCTACAAAAGACACGTTCATATTTAGTTGTCGAAAAATGTTGCTTAACCCTTTTACTGTTGTGGGTGAAGAGGAAATGTTATAAATTTCTTATTACCGGTGCTTGTGAATTGTACAACCACACAATCCTTGCAATCGTTAATTGATAATGGCTCTCCAGCACAAGGAATTAAACCGATTTAATTCATGCTGACTTCTTATTTCTGACGCGGTGTAAAAAGAACAATGTTTTCCCTAAGTTCATGAAGGTTAACATTTCTAGTAACAGTAAACAACCATCGAAAGTTATTATAGGAGCCAGAAAGCACTGACTAGCAAATGAAATAAGATACCAATACGCCAAACGTAGTAAATTAGAAATAGAATTATACACATTGCACCTGAAATTAACAAAGAATTTAGACGAATACAATTTACAAAAATGGTGTGATTTCCAAAGACGTAACGTCGAACGCGTTAACCGGCAATTTAAAATGAAAATGGTAATTGTCAATCTAGGCAACTCCATAAAAAGTCACACGTATGTAACCAATCTTCTGAGACCTCTAATAAAGACGAAATAAACCTCCTAAATAAAGGATTCAAATATAGCATTCGCGGTTCGAAATCGCCTGTCGAGGAATCAATCGCATCAATAGAAACAAACATTAGGAACTTGGATGTAGCTACGAAAGACTTCGTCAGAAACGCGTGCAAAGTTCAGATCGAAGATAGGAGGAATCTAGAAATTATTAAAAGTCTCAGAAATAAAAATTGTTTTTACCTTAAAGCAGATAAAGGAAATAGAATAGTCATTTTGGACAAACCGGATTATTACAATCGCGTCAACACTATGTTAGCGTCAGGACCGTATAGAGAATTAAAGAAAAACCCCCTACCGTCAATAATTAGAATCATTAAAGATACTATTAAGGACTGCCGCAACTTAATCAATAATAACCTGAAATTTAAAATAACAAGTTCAAACCCTACCGTTCCAAAAATGTATTATCTTCCAAAAATTCAAAAACAATTTCGTCGGCTGTTGTTTGCGCAGATATTTCCAATTTTATTTCATTTTAATACGATATCGATCTGCTGACGACGTTTCCTTTAGAGATAACCGCTGCACTCAATAGATAAATAAATAATATCAATTTGGAATCTGTCATGCGGCGAAGATGTATTGCGTACATTAAATGAACAATTAGATAATTTTATTCATTTGTTTAATTATCTAAAATAAATAGGCATATGCATGTATCTCATTTCTTACGCATTTTTATATGTATATATTTCGTATATTTCTCTCCGTATATGAAAGTAACTTAATTAATACACAGTACGGCGTTGATAAACTTATGTGCAACTAAAGTAGTTGTAGATTACAACACATTTAAAAGAATGCCTAGAAGATAACACACAAGTGTTTCTATCTACTGGCACTTGTTAGCGCCAGGAATATTCCCTTGTATCGTAGGATTAAGTTGGCGATAGAAGCAGCGAGAGAATTACTTGTGTTTAGCATAAAACTGCTCGATACCACGCAGATGACGCCGGGTAGGCAGAAACATGTCCGTGTGTTAGCGTTTTTATGTCTCTTCACATGTCCTTCTCGTGAATTAATTTCACTAATACCATGAGAAAGCTGCATTTTTACAGCGTTTTCTTATCTTGGTGTTGGTTGTAGATTGTATGCATTTTGGGTTAGAAAAAATTTACATATGAGCGTTTTCGAATTTAAGATTTAAATAAACAGAGCTTATTATTAGGGATAAATAAAAAAAACTGCGTAATGGATATCATTTATTTGTTATTGTTATTGTCCATTTCGACAACAGGTTAAAATTAAGAGTAATTAGATTCTTGTATGTATATATATATATATATATATATATATTATGTGCGTGTGTGTGTAGCGAATGACTACGCTTTGGTAGTATTGACTCTCGCCTTCAGGTTCTGATAGTGTACAAACACATCTTCATGTGAAATGTATATGGTTTAATTCTTCCAGGATTGAATGCATGTCATAATGACCCCAGTATGACGTTTCATTACCAATATAAAGCGAAAATTCTTCAAAGAATATATTTCAGTTAAACATGGTGAAATCTAAACATATTTCAATCTGAGATAATAGCTACATACATATTATGTTACGCACTTATTATTACAAAACATAATTATGAGAATAAGATATTAAATAGAAAATACACGGATATTTATTTCGTTAGCGTTGATACACGGGCAGATACAAAATGCTACATTGCCTAATGAGATTGGCAATTGTTGACAATCTAACCTCGTGCATTGGCTGTTGTATCTTGTATACCGTGTTTTCGTTCTTTTTGCTTAATTTCTTCGTGTTTGTTGTTTTTGTCCGTTCTTGCCAGAACTTTTTGGCGTCAATGATACTTAAAGTTATTAAATGACGATTGCAAGGACTGTGTGGATGTACAATTCACAGGTATAGCAGTAAACTCCACTCACACAAATTAATTAATTATGCGGAACGCAGCGTTTCGGGAGCACGTGGGCTCCCATTGTCAACCGTGTTACCGACTGGGAGTAAACTCCACTCACACAAATTAATTAATTATGCGGAACGCAGCGTTTCGGGAGCACGTGGGCTCCCATTGTCAACCGTGTTACCGACTGGTCGGTAACACGGTGCTCCCGAAACGCTGCGTTCCGCATAATTAATTAATTTGTGTGAGTGGAGTTTACTGCTATACCTGTGAACTTAAAGTTATTGGTAAACATGGCAAGTTACAAATTCTAGCTCTGTTTATATATTTTAAGAAAGAAAGAGGGAGGGGTCACCCATTATTACTGATCTCGGAAAAGAGGGGCAAACTATTTTTTGGGAATATGGTACATATCTCGTATAAGAATATGTTTGCATATTATCAGAACTAAAAAGCCTGAATATGTAGTTAATTTCGTGAAAGTGTGACCATTCGCTATGTTCACAGAAATCTAATTATATAACTCTAACTCGCTATCGAAATGCGCAGTAAAAATAAAGTAGATAACAGCACGGACCATCAAAATTATCAGACCGTTCACTTAGCGAACTCAATTCATCTTCGATCTGCGACAGGATTAGCATTTCAAGTTAATATGATTTACTAATCTATCGAGTGTAACAGTTATCTCTAAAGGAAATGCCACTTAGACATCAGATCAATATCGTGCAATAAAATTTCAAATGATTAAACGAAACAACAGCGTTAAACAAATATTTTGAAAGATGTAATACATATGTACGTATAGTATAAATCGAAGAAGATAGAAACAAAGACCAGGAGTTATGAGAAAAACGCTGTTTTCTAGCACCGCATCAAAATATAAAGGACACATTTAGTTCTCCAATTATGTAGTGCAGAAGTGATCAACTTCTTCTTGACTTTTCTTCTTAGAATGTGACGAAGTCGCGCACATATCAACAATGCCCTCGCAATTGAGTTTAGAGATCCTCAATTCAATAGTGCGTGTTTTTTGTGTTGCAACTCAAAAATTTTGCGCTGGTTTCGTCTCCCAGATTTTTACTTTCAATTACAAATTCAGCAATTTTCTCAACGGAAAGGTTGGCAACCACTACAAAACTCGTTCTTAGCGGCACAAGATAGCACAAAACTAGCATAAAACATTGACATACTACAAACTCCTTAAACAACCTTAATATGGCTAATACACAGTTGGTGATGCCGTAGACATGCTTCAAAGATGATATATTGTTTTGCACGACAAGGGAAACAGTACAAGATTGGTTCTCTGTGGCACAAAGCAGTACAAAACTAGCTTAAAAGTTTGCAGCCGAAGAACAAATGGAATTTGCATGTGGGAAAACCAGCATGCGTACAGCACCGCCAACAAAAATGCTAAAAATCTGGAATACCAAAGCGGCACAAAACTTTTGGTTTGCGGTACAAAATAACACAAGAATGGTACAAACCTTTGAACTGTATAGCTATACCACAAATTTTGATTGTGAGGGTGTAGTTGACATGTGCCTCCGGAAATCGTTATCGCCCAGGCAAATGGGACTACCAATTTGTTTCCATCTTTTAAACTAATCTAATAAAGTAAGTACACTACCGTCCATATTAGTTCGGACGCCTAATCAAATGTTGTAAACTCCACTAAAAATAATGTTTCTTTATGGGGAAACGACGCTAATGCTGGTTGGAATAATAAGACTGTATGTTTTGTAATTTTGTATATTAGAGAATTTAACTAATACTATGTCATACGAGTCTAGACTACGAACAGTACATACTTGAGCTGTAGTAGAACTGCTGTAACATTGTAAAACTGACTATAAATAGTCTCTGGTTGCGTTATTAAACAACCCTAAAAATAACTGATTATTCAGGTAAATGAAAGTTCTTCTAATGAAGAAAGAATAAAATAGAAGGTAGAATTAAGAGATTAATGCAAATTTAAAAGAGAAATTCCTTCGGTTGTACAGAAGAGAAATTCCTTCGGTTGTACTGAAGAGAAAATATAATTGCTTTTATATATAAATAACATTTATATCGAGTTCGATTTGCCGTGCGATAGAATGTGGTTGTTTTCTCTGTAGTACGAATAAATCGGTGTTTCCTGTGCGGAAAAACAATCTCTAGATCTTTAGTTTGCGAACCTCCCGATAAAGGAGGGGGTGGTTCTATCGGCAGTGAAATTAGATCCGCGTTAAATACATTCAATAGTGAGGAATTAGAGTTACTGATATATAATACGATGAGCTGAATATTCGACCAGAGAGTCTACTTCAAAAAAGTGAGACAGGGAAAAAACTGCCAAGGAAAAAATCTGTACGAAGAAGTCTCGAGTCTCAACTTTTTAAGTAACGTCGTAAAATCGGCCGTCTTTAAAGAAAACGTAAATAATAACACCACAAATAAGATTATTGAAAGTATTGAGAAAATTGCTACTAGCAATATAATACGTATTAATGAAGGTATTGACAGTGCTAATAGTAATTCGACGGAAGCATCGCAAAGGAATAAAGCGGAGTGTCGTTGTTCAATGCTTTAACTGCTTGAGACATGGTCATGTTAGTAAAGAATGCAAGTCGAAAATTAGATGTAGTAGATGTGGAAATGAGCATCACTCAGATAAATGTCAAGTATTTACCCCTATAGCGTGTATTTTTTGTAAAGGAGCTCATGTTGCCACGGATCACAAGCAGTGTGGGGAATATAAAAAACAAGAAAATATTAAAATAATTATGGCCACTCAGAATTTGTCATATAGAGATGCTAAAAATAAATAGGAATCTTCCTACTCGGGCGTTACAGAATTTTCCCCTATTGAGTGAGTTTAGTCCCAAACGTAAACGTCAATTGCCAACCATCAATAATTTTAATACCAAGAAATATAGAGAAATCATATTCTTTCACATATATTAGATACCTTAAACTCAAATATGAAAAATATATTAGCTTAGAATCAGTTCTGAAACAACAAATAGAGTCAATCCTTAAAAAAACAAAATGGGTAGTATAAATATAATGCAGTGGAATGCTCGATCCATAAAATCAGATAAAGGTAATCTGGAAAAACACTTGGTTGATAATAATGTTAAAATTAGTCTTATCAGTGAAACAAGGTTTAAACCACAGAATTTCGTTAATTTCAGCAAGTATAATATTTCCCGTCAGGACCATTTGGGCGGATATGGGGGTGTGTATACTTTTGCACAAATCCTTACCAATCAAAGAAAACTTTGATTTCTTTCGCATTCAGGATGTAATGTGTGTCTCTGTAACAGTGATATTTAGATCATGTTGTTCAGTAACCTTTTACTCGATTTATGTGAGACCAAATAATGATATCTCATACCGGAATTGGAACATTTTTTTGTTAAACTTGTGCATAATTGGTGGCGACTTCAATATTCATCATTTAGTCTGGGTAAATAACTTGTCTGATTTTGCTGGAGAAGACTTCTTGCATGCTATAGAGGATAATGACTTATATATTCTTAACAATGGAGATCATACCTTAGTCCCTCGTCCGGGACAGCAACTTTTAGCTGTGGACATCAGTGATTGGACCCTAGATCACTTAGTTATTAATATGAAACTAAGTCATGAATCAACTAAAGGGGAAAATTATTCGTCTGATAGGTGGAACTTAAAAAAAGCTAACTGGGTAAAGTTTGATGTTATGATAGTTTTGTAAACAACCTAAAACTGTTATTGGTGGAATAACGACGGTCAGCGGTCTTCGTGAATATTATGCCAATCCAACTGTAGAAAATTTTGTTAAATACAAACAAATGGCAGCCCTAGCAAAAAAAGTAATTCTGAAAAATAAACGCTTCTCGTGGGCTGATTTCTTTATTATAATCAGAAGGTTATCATTTAGTACAAATGGCAATAGGCAGGCAACAGTTGAAGGCGGATGATGTTCGTCATTTTTATACAATTTAACACCACCATCGGTACCAGAGTTATTACAAGTTTCTCAATATAATGCCTCGGCGGATCCTCTTTTTTCAAACTCTTTTCATATTAACGAGCTAAATTTAGCTATAAAATCATCTAACAAAAACTCTGCTCCTGGCTTAGATCAAATCCATTATCAAATGCTGCAAAATCTACCAACATCGGCGAAAAAACATCTCTTTTACAAATTTTCAATAATATTTTCAAGGATGAAAAGGTTCCAGGACAATGGAAGGATTATAAAATCATTCTTATCTTGAAAGCAAATAGAGATCCACTGAATGAATTATATTATAGGTCTATTTCTTTGCCATCTTGTCTTCTCAATATATTTGAAAAGCTTCTAAAAAATCGCCTGGAATACTGGCTGGAATCAAATAATAAATATTCCAAAACACAATTTGGGTTTAGGAAAGATTTTTTCACTCAAGACGCCATAGCACACTTCGAACTCCGGGGTGATTTCCCAGGGTTGAGGTTCTTCTGTGGTTTTTCTCACTCCATGGCGAATGCTGAGAACGAATATCATCTTAAGACACTCCACAGGCGCAGGCGTAATAATAACTCATGGCCGGCCGATGCCCCCTGTAATTCGCGAAAAGCTGTTGGGGGATGTGAAGGCATGAATTATTATTATTATAACTTATAGTCTGAAAGAGAAATCTCTCTCAAAGCGAATAGCACCATGTACGGTCCACAAACTACAAATCTCGGAATTACGCAAGGCAGCATTCTTAGCCCCATCCTATACAGTTTATACACTCATGAACGAGAGAATCTTTTTGAGGATAATATCAATCTAGTTCAATACGCAGATGATTTATGTTTATATAAGAGTAATCGTGCAATCGAACGTACTTACTTGAAAAATGCTCTCCAACTTTTAATTTCATGGATTGACAATAACGAATTAACAATTTCGTATGAAAAATCCAATATCACAACTTTTACTAGAAGCAGAGAAAAGCTACCTGATCAAATAAAGGTACTTAGTTCATATCCACCTGTGACGCACGAGAAAAGGTTCTTAGAGTATTACCATAGATAAGGAATTGACATGGAGCAGTCATATAAAGTATCTAATTCAAAGCTGCGAATAATCACCAAACATTCTGCGTATGAGTTCTTCTACAAAATGAGGGGCAGATCCTTACATTTCGTTACTATTCTGTAGAGCCACTATTAGAGCTAAACTTCAGCAATATATGGAGATGCAGCAGCTTCCTTAAAATAAGTCGATGTAATTCATAATAAATGCTTGAGATTATCTACTGGGCTATTAAGAAGCACACCTATAAATGTTTTGCTAGCGGAGACTTGTGAAGCGCCTTTTGGCTTAAGAAGAAAAATTCTCGGTACTAAATACATAGTAACATGTTTTTTTTTTTTTTTTTGAAAAGACGACATTTTAAATAAAATTAATAGTATGTTAATATTATACCTACCATCCAAATTTTGGATAAAAAGAAAATCCCTACTATGACGAACTCATCAAGAGTCAAACTTCTCATTTTATTAACCAAGAACGTGAATAATTACTATCACAAATATGGAGTAATTTTTACGTAATTTATAGTGATGGCTCTTGCAAGAATCAATATTTTGGTTGTGCCTTTTATGACCCACAACTACAATATCGCAAGTCTTATAAACTCAATTCAACCATGTCGGTATAGACAACAGAACTAATAGCTGTTTACTAGGCAGTGAACTGTGTAAAAACGTTACACCTGCCACGAAACCTTTTAATCATACTGGACTGTAAAAGTGTTGTAGAGAGACTAGGTAGTATTAATATGTCAACTAAAATAGGCCCCTTGGTAATTCAGGAGGATTATCAGGAGATTGATAATCTTATCCAAGAAGTAGAACTTTTATGGGTGAAGAGACACATAGGGATAGTCGGTAATGAATCAGTAGATACGTTTGCTAAATTAGGATGCACTTTACGTGAAAGTTTAGATCATAAGCTATTCCCAATTGATTTGGATCAATTTGCATTAAAGCCCATTTATTCAGAATTCGAAAGATACTTTGTTGAAACTGACACGGGCAACTTCTTTAAAGCCTTGCATCTTACTCCTTCAAAAAAGCCTTGGTTTAATGGCGTGTGGTCTCCGAACTTGCCAGAGAATATCTTGTACCCACTACATTTGACTCTGTAGGCTCCTATGGTTGCTTTTGACCTCAGCACCAGCTACAATGGCGGAAGCCCAAGGATGATCTCCATCGCAGCCGTTGGCGCCGAGGCAATGGCCCCGCAATGCCCAAGCAAGCAATCCTTTGGACTTTGCCAAGGATCTTAACCACGTAACGTTGATTGGCTTTGTGCCACCAGACTAGCGATGAATAAGTTATTGTTGGTACTATACCTCTCGTGTACAGCCAGTGAACCATTGTTGGTTTTAGGCCCCACGTTCAACCAAACATTCCTCTGCAGGCCTAAAAGGCCTTTGCGGCTTTGTTTGTAGCATGTCAATTTAGAGTCCAAAATCGCACCTAGATATTTAGCCTCTGTTGACAGCAATACTTTGGAGCCGAAAATGGACGGACACCGGAGTTTGGGAAGTTTCCTCCTCCAGGTAAACGGTACAATAGTCGTTTTACTAGAGTTAACATTTAACCCTTCTTTTCGGCACCATGTTTCTACGAGCCTGAGTGTGACTTGCATCCTTTCGGATACTACGCCCTCACACCTCCCGCTGACCGTGATGGTAATATCATCGGCGTAACCCTGCGCGTAAAAACCCGCCCTCCGAAGATCGGATAGCAGATCATCCACAGGCAGACACCAGAGCAAAGGCGATAGCACACCGGCCTGCGAGCAGCAAAGCCCGCTGCATTGACAAGAAGGACGCCCTGTCAAAAGCGCCCTCAATGTCCAGAAAGGTAGCCAGTGCAATTTCTTTGTGCACCCAAAGGCAATGTCTGTTCGCCGTTTTGTTGAAATTCGCTATCAATTTTTAAGTTAAATGTCTTCTTTTTTAGTGTTGAACAAGAGTAGAGAATAAGTGCTATATTCAAATATTTCCAAATGTGTACATAACACTTGTTTCAAGTGATCTTTTCAGATCATCGAATAAAATAGTTATAAAAAAGTAAGTATTCGAAATTCTCTAGACATGCACTTAACATTGATTTCCTACAGACGTATTCTCAACTAGCCCATAAAGAAGGCTTCATAACTCATTTTAAAAAGCAGCACAAATTTGTTTGTTTCCGACACAAAACAGCGCACGATAAGTACTTTTCGAATGCATTCTGAAAATTGAACATTTTTCAGAATGCACTCATAAAGAGCTGTATAACTTTAAAAATTCAGCGGTAGAATTCTTTTACCTCGCAATTGAGTTATATGGGAGTACGTATTTTCCGAATCTACTCATAACAACAATTTCTTTTAAACAGGTCCCTAGCAGGACCACAAGGAACACTTAATAACTCGCTTAAAAGAGCGGCAACATATTTTTTATTTGCAAAAGAACCGAAGCAAAATTGTGGTATGACGAAAATTGAAGGATTAGGATGGGCTCATGCTGGAATGTCCCCTATATGAGTACCAAGAATCGCTGATTATTCATTCTACTTGCTCACACCAAATTTTTTATTTGAAGCACAAAACGGCACAAAATGAGCGCTAAATTATGCGTTAATTGTATTTTAGAAATTCTGAGGTGGTCGCATTGGAGACATACAGCCATTTGCATAAAATATGCATTTCGTGCACATTTTGTAGTAATTTCGAATGTCTATTTATAAGTACCATATTTATTATACAAAATCATATAAAGATTTTATATAGCGACATAAATTTATGCGAGCACTGTATTTATTTAATGTAAGTTTTGAAAAAAACATGTTAATTTCGTCGTTACTGGCGTATTCAATATCGATACTTTAAAATATTTTCATACATCATGATATGCACTGTAATGTTTATTGTTCTAATTTTGTACATGCTTTATAGTCTTTTTAATATTTATTTGTACTTCATTTTGAATCTGAAACATCTGTTATTTGAATAGATGAACAGTTAAAAACACATCAAAGAAAGCCTAGAAAACTATATGTTACAACATTATGTTAGATATTGTTTTTCGATGTGCTTTTAATACATCATGGGATCATTCGGATCTGTATTTACCCTATGCACTGTTGGTGCGCGTACTCTCTGATTTACCAATCCATGAGCTGCTCGGTAGAAGGGCTGGGAAACTGCTCCGGCTTG
This sequence comes from Trypoxylus dichotomus, assembly GCA_023509865.1. NCBI lineage: Eukaryota > Metazoa > Arthropoda > Insecta > Coleoptera > Scarabaeidae > Trypoxylus > Trypoxylus dichotomus. Next base: position 12,175,366 of record CM042082.1, read on the forward strand.
TTTCGCTGCATTTCAGACAGCAAACAAGTACGTTATTAGAATGCTAACTTAGGCTGTTAATTTAGACATGGTGATAGTGGCCGAGAAGAAGTTGCAATGTTTTGAGTAGAAAAATCGCTCGAGGCCATGATGATCATGATGACGCCAGATAGGCAGAAACATGTATGTGTGTTAGCGTTTTATGTCTCACATGTCTTTCTCGTGAATTGATTTCACTAATACCATGAGAAAGCTGTATTTAACAGCATTATTATATTAGGTATTGCTGTCTGAGCATTTATCGATATGTTTCCATTATTATCACAGATCTTTTTGTAGTGTAGCATAATAGGGTAATAATATTTGTTGAGAGAAGTACGTTGAGTTGAACTAGGTTCCTCAACAATGTGTTTATACAAATAGTCCGCTACATATTATTTCTTGCATATCTTTAATTATAGTCTATATGTAGACGTATTACACTAATTGAAGTTAATTAGCACTAATTAGTGATTGCATATATTGCACATTTAGGCATTTCTATGCATGTTTTACAAGAGTTGAATATATTGCATATTTAGGCTTTTTCTTATCCTTTCGATTAGTAAGAATTCCTAGTAATTCCTAATGTAGATCGACGGCGAACAATTCTCAGAACGATAAATCTTTTACATTGGTTTCTCTTATACTTTTCTCCAAGAGCTGCACGTGTTTAATTTCGCCTAGCAGAAGGGATGTGGTGAATAGGTTTTATTATTATTATTAATTCCTAAATAAACTATTCGTTCATTGAATATCTTTGAGCGAAACAGCATATAATTGTGTTACGTTTCTAAATACTGTGCGTACATACAATGTGTATAGCGAACAAAATTTCTTTATGGATTAAGCCGTATCCTGAACTGGTAATGGATGGCGACGAAATATTTTTGTCGAGCCTGCAGTAAACTGGTAAGTTTAATTTTACTAAAAGCTTTGCAATTGTTTTTAAATTCTTTAACTTTTAATATAAAATGACAATTGTTGTTGTAGGTGTCTTGAGAGACAAAATACCTGATTGATCAACACGCTGAAACTCCATCACATATTGGAAAATGTGAAAAACTAAAGCGATCGGTATGTGTACAGCAATCTATATATCATGTGTAGCATCAACTTCACGAAACTTAGAACAAAGAAGAATATAATACGGATCTGTGTAAAGCATTAATTTCGTCTAATATACCATCAGCAAGATTAAACAAAGTTAATTCGAAATAATTTCTGCAAAAATATTGCAAACATAATATACCTGACGAAAGTACCAAAAAATTATCTCACATCTTGTTTCCAGCAAACAATAGCACAACTTTAACAATTGGTAGGGAATAATATTTATATCATGATAGATAAAAGTACGGATAAGTGTGACCGTTATATTGTCCACTTGTTAATAGGAATTTTTCATGAAGATGTAGGTAAATCATATTAAATTTATTGTAAAAAACTTCGAAAAACAAATAATGTGACAATTGCCCAATTCGCTCAAGAAGGTTTATCAAATTTCCTTTTACCTGCAAGTATCTCTTGTGGAAAATTTTACTAATGTTGTCCGACGCTGCACCATACATGATCAAAGCAAAATTTAAAAATTTTTTATAGTAACATTATTCATAGCAGTTGTTTAGCTGATGAGATGAATCGTGTAGCTTAAGACATTAGGAATCAATTTCCTTTGATTAATGATTTAATTAGCAATGTCAAAAAAGTATTTTTAAAAGCACCTTTACGAATCCAATTTTATAAGGGGCGACTTCCCGGTGTTAAGTTGTCTCCTGAACCAATCATTACGATATGGGGTACATGGCTAGAGGCTGCAATTTTTTACGCCGTTAACTTTGAAGGATTAAAAAATGTAATTCTTGAATCACTGCTGACTGCATTACTCTAGAAAACTGTAAAAAGATAATAACATCAACAGAATTGCTACAAAGCCACTTGTATACTAAGTTAAATTATAGCCTTGTTTCAAGTTCCATTCGTAAACTAGAAACGCAAGGGATGTCGCTCTCGAAATCAGTCGAAATAGTAGACGAATTTGATATGCTATGTAAGAAGGTTGAGGGTAGAATAGGTAATTCTATAGACGATAAATTTAAGAAAGTGATAAATAAAAATACGGGGTATTTGAAATTGAAGAGAGTTAAGAAAATTTTGGAAGGTGAAACAGTAAACGATTTTAACGACGTTAATTTTAGTTTAGAATGTATTGTAAAGTTAAAGATGCACCAATTACATCTGTGGATGTTGAAAGAAGCTTTTCTATTTCGCAACATATGTATTTTGATAGAAGACAAAACTTTCTTTTACACAATTTAAAAAAAAATTAACTATAAAAATTGGTTTAGAAATATGTAGTAAAAAATATTGTGCAATAAAGTTAATGTTTAAATTTCTGCTCTTATTTATTTTATGTAAAAATTTTGCATATTGTCACAATGTTTTGGAATATATGCCCTAGGTTTATGCATATTTTCTCAAAAATCGATGCATATATATGCGCGTATATTCCAGTTTTTCTTCGCATATAATCCGGTCTCTATTCATAACTATTGGATTTTTCCAGTTTAGTGTAGTTTCTGAAGTTTAGCACTTATAAAGGCGCTTGTTCTCAAATTTCTTGCGAAGAATAATTCTTAAATACAGGCGGTATTTGGTCTAAGTCAAGTATGGGCAACCTTTGACATGTTGTGGGCCAAACTTTAGTGTGTAAATTCGTTCGCAGGCCGTGCTTAAAGGTCATGCATGTTAAAGTAGTGTTTTAAAATAGTGTTCAAAATTTTTAGTGATAGATATCAGACATGAAATAATACGACAATGTTACTATAATGCAATTTATTAAAATAAGAAAATGAAATTGAAAAATAGGTCCAACGTTATAATTAAATCATGAATTGGTTTTTTCAAAATGTCTCGCGGGCCGGTTGTTGCCCACATATGTTCTAAGTAACCGATCAAATTCATGCTTCAAACTCGCGTGAGCAACAGACAAATTGGATTTGTATTGAGAATGTTGTACAGCATTAAGTAAACGTAGTATTTAAGCGGTTCCGAAAATTTGTGAATACTACTAAGGTACACGGCTACATACACCAAGCTAACAGGGAACTGCAGCAAAAAAACTGCAACAAGATCCGTGGCATGATCACGTTAATAATTTATTGTATCCCAGTTCATGTTTACCTTTCGACAAGCAAACTTAACAAACTGTAGCGAAATGCGTGATAATACACATGAACATATACATATATATTAAATATAATTAAGATTTTATCATTTCTACTTTAGCTGATACACACATTTGTAAAAAAATATAATTTCTGATTAGATAAGAATGTCATTTCAAATTTAAAATAGGATTTATTTTTAGTAACAATAATCCGATTTAATATTTAATTGACATTCTATTGTTTCCAATAGCAATAATTCTATTCGTCATGGAATCTGTTTATTTTATAAATTTTCTATTGAAATGTATTGAACCTATAATTTTTGAACTGACTTTATTGCTTGTTGCTTTGTTTTTGATTGTTTGTGGAAAATACTTTCGAAACATTGTACTAGCGGTTCTCCATGGAGTATAAATTCAGACTGTACCATGGCAAAACAAGAGAGTATTGGTGTAATACTTCTTTCTTCAAAATGGGCTGCTACCTATAATAAAAAGTTGAGCGTTATTGTCACGAAACACATTAATTGCAAACACTTACTGAATACCTCACAGGTATTTTAAGGCAATCAACCAAAATACCAGACATGGTAATGCTGCTAAATACAGCTACTTATGGTACTGGTGGATATCATTTACGAGAAAGACAATGTGAGGAAACAAAGAATGCTAACACACGAACATGTTTCTGCCTACCCGGCGTCATCGGCGTGGTTTCTAGCGACTTTTTGCTCAAGACATAGCAATACCCTCTCGGCTACTGTCACCATATCTAACCTTGCAGTATAAGTGAGTATTCTTGCCGCTAACTAGCGCCAAAAGGATAAAACGCTCGTCTGCCGGGCTGAAACACGACGAAATCAAGCTGGTACAGTTTCTCAAGCCTCCCCCTGTATGTAGCAGCATTATCGTGTCTAGCTAATTTTTTGTTTAAATATAGAAAGGAAATATTAATTGGAATAAGAAAACAGTGCATTTAGATAAGATTTACAATGTTAAGTCTTGTTAATGCTGGAACAGTACTCATACCCACGTACTGTACTCTAGATTTCCTTGGCTGCGACTCCGCAAGTGCATCCGCAACTCCAGATTATAGCAAATATAGTGGGTGGGACATTTTCAAATAGCTTCGAAGATTTGTAGGAATTCTAATTATTAGCAGAAATGACAAGTTTCTCTCTCTGGAAAGACAACGTCGTCATTACTTATTTTGACGTTGAGGTTATTTAATCTTCCGTTGTTCCAACTAAATTTGTTTAGCTGGTCTATAGGCTACACAGCAAACACTATTGGTGGAATGAAAGTGTTTACAAATAAGGGCTGCCAGGCATACCATTCGTTCGACGTACGAGAATTTTGAACAGTTGAACAGTTTGTGCTGTGGCTTCAGGATTATACATGTTTGATAAAAATATGTGAGTGCAGTACGTTACGCATCTTTAGCAAAAATTTGGTAGAAATTATATTTAATCACAAATGTATTTAAAAAAAATTATATATCTAGATACGTTGTTTAAAGAGCTCCTTTCTTTTATAATTTAAATTATAAATGAAAAGTCTGTAATCAATAACTGAAGTAGATATCTGTAATATCCAATACCAGAAAGAACACAGTGTGGATTAAATGTTCAAAATATTAAATCGATGATTAAAAAAGAGGGAGCCTTAACAGTACTTTGCCTCCAACAACAATAAAATAAAATAAGGGCGTGAACTAAACAATAGCGAGAAGAATAATTAAAGAAATAAGAATAAGACTACCAGACAAAGGCACGAACTTGTCTCCATTATTGCTGTAATTACTGAATCGTTATTACCTGGTGGGCATCTAGATGTAGTATGTCGTAGTTTTTTTATATTAAAAACATTCATTTTTACTGTTTTAATTTTTTCCAAAATATCATGCTGTAAAGATGGAGAGCCGTCTACAAGAACATTTTCAAATAGCTGCGAAGGGTGAGGTTGTTCCAATTAAATTTGTTTGCCTAGTCAATAGGCTACACAGCAAACACTCTTGGTGGAATGAAATTATTTTCAAATAAGGGCTGCCGGGCGTGCCATCAGTTCGACGTACGAGAATTTTGAAAACAGTTTGTGTTGTTGTTTCAGGATGATACACGTTTTTTTTTATAATTTGATAAAAACGTGTGAGTGCAGTACGTTACGTATCTTTAGCAATAATTTGGAAGAAATTATATTTAATCACAAATGTATTTAAAAAAAAATGATATATTCGGATAACGGTGGTGAAGTTTACGTCTCCACTGTAGACGTTGTTTAAGTGGCTCCTGCTGTTATAATTTAAATTATAAATGAAAAGTCTTTAATCAGTAACTAAAGTAAACATCTCTAATATCCAATACCAGAAAGAACGCTGTATGGATTAAATATTTAAAATAATAAATCGAAGATTAAAGAGAGGGATCCTTAACGGTACCTTGCCTCCAACAACAATAAAATAAGGTAAGGGTGCGCACCAAACAATAGCGAGAAGAACAAATAAAGAAATAAGAAAATTTAGAAAGAAAGCATTGGTTTCTAAACTATGAACATCAATCACATCTACCCTATCAGAGAAAACACCATTAAACTCAGAAGGCTGGACATGACTGTCAGGTACGCGTTCTTGTCGTTTTATTTTAGTTTTAGGTTTTACAAAGTTATTTTTATCTTTTACCGTAGATATTGACTAAGAATTAGATTCGTCGACCAAGAATAAGACAGATTTTGTGTTTATGATAGTAGCTGAGGCTTGACGCTCTTTAAAAGACATAGTAGTATTCCATTTTTCTAGATATTTGTCTGTAGATGGACTTTGGTCTCCATTAACGTAGAAAAACGAAGGGACTACCAGACAAAGGCACGAACTTGTGTCCATTATTTCTGTAATTACTGAATCGTTATAACCTGGTGGGCATCTAGATGTAGTATGTCGTAGTTTTTTTTATATTAAATGCATCTTATTTCTTCTGATGACACAAATAGCTCACAATACCCATAAACTACATACATTTGATGATGAACATTAAAAATATATGTTACAAACTCTTCGAAATACCTGCCCCTATGAATCTAATTGGAGGTGCTACTATGAGTTCTACCTGTTTTAATTTTTTTTTTCCAAAATATCATGCTGTAAAGATGAAGAGCCGTCTACAAGAATACTACGTTTAGGTGGAGAAAGACTAGGAACTGGAATAGCGGCATTATTTAAATGTCATGATGGATTCAATGACTTAATCTTACGATATTCTATTATTAGAAACACGAAATGTAAAAATAATGCTTTTCTGATTAATTAATTCTCCTACGCCAATTACGTAATCATTTCCAATCGAATTTTCTGCTGCATTGAAAACCATAGCTGAATTTCCATCAAACAACAACAAATCTCGCTGTTAAACTGCTTTTGAGTATATTTGGCAGGGACTATGTATTATTATTGTCATTGAAATTAAGATCATTAACTGCAAGTTCATTTGGTCCAATCTCGGCAATTATGGCAATAGAAGTGTCCAGAAAACCAGTCATAGAACTGTTAGAAGCCGTTATGCGGCATTCTACGCGACTGACGACCACCAAAAATACCAGCAACCTTACAGCCGCGCTAGACGCGTCGATGCGTACGGCTCGAACAACATCGCAAAGTTTAAATTGAATTGAAATAGAAATTACCTTAAAAACAAAGAATTAATCTTATGTTAATTTATAACGTATGGAGTAGAACTTATCTGCCTGAGTCACTTATTCACTTCTAAGAATGCGACATAATCTGGCGTTCTCGATCTGTTACTTGTGATAAACAACTCGCATACGTATACAGAAAAATCCACGAAGCTTTTACATATTCTTCAACGAAATAATCTTGATAAATTGTTCATTCATAAAATAAAACTAATAGACATTTACATATATCAGCATTACCGGAGTTAGTCAATTCATATCTTATAAATAATCTACAGCGGGTTTCAATAAGAGCGCAAGATTTGAATTGCCCGCCGTGTTTGACAGTTATAATCACGCGTGATTATGACGTGACAGATCGAAGTTGACAAGCGGAAGTTAGTAAACATGGAGTATCACACAAAGTTTGATTGCCACCATTCGTAAAGTACGTTCAATATTCGGTCAACAGAATGTTCCTAATTCATCTACTGTTGAAAGAATAATCGAAAAATTCAAAAGTATTGGTTCCGTTAGTGATATGAAACACACGACGCGATCTTGTAGAGGTCACTCAAAACAAAATATCTTGGAGTGTGGCCGAAGGTCCAGAGACATCGATTCGTCATCGTATACAAGAATTGGACATTACAACAGCCACTCTTCAGCGTATTCTAACTCAATATTTGCATCTCCACGCCTACAAAATCCAATTGACTCAACAACTTCTGCGAACAGACCATGCACAGCGAAGAGAGTTCACTAATTGAATCCTTGAGTAAACAGAAGCGAATGCCGATTTTCCGGACAAAATTATTTTGTTTCATGCATAATGCCCAAATGTATACATTATAAAACAATAAATATTTCCATACTTTACTACAGAAAACCATGTGTTATTGAATCTAAAATCTTGCGCTCTTATTAAAACATCCTTTATATATGGAGAATGACATCGTTGCTTGGTATTGAGGTTTACATACATATATGTATATATATAAGATTATTAAGAAAAAAAATTTTACTGAATTTGAACTGATTTGTTAGAAAGATATATGGAATTCTTTAAGAAATGGCAGGCCACATATTTTTAATAAAATTCATTCACTAAATTACGTTTACGGATATTTATTTTCATAAAATATCTGCTTCAAGTAAATTTTTAAAGACCATATTGTCTAACTCCGTAAATTTGAGTAACACTTTAAATTGCCAGGGATCCCTTACGATATATCACTTTAAAGCATTTTTCACAGAGAATTTAATACAAAAGAATGCAATTCTTGCACATATCCAGTTATAAATTCCATTCAATAAGTAGATTTTTGATCAATTAGGAAAATGTGACGTTTCTAGTATTATTTCAGTTCGTGTTGATTGGAACTGTGCAAAAGTAGTAGATAAATAATTAGATGATTACCTTTTTGGGCGTGCAGTATAAGAAGTACACATAAAGATTATACGACTGATTATTGTTTGAGTGGGATAATCTTATCAACGCCAAATATCATGCTGTAAAAGATGACTGATTGGTTCGATATTATATGCTTATCACAATGGATATATAAGTTTCGCACCTGACCAGCATAGTCATTTCAACTGTTTGCTAGTTATATAAGTAATCGTCAGTTAGAAAATTGCTATTGTAGTACCAGTTAAGTTGCAGATTTCGTGTTGGTAAGTCTATCTATATTTTACTAATTTTAGTATGTCGATATGCAGAGATAACGTATTTCAAGAGTTCTTTACAATTAAAGCACTTATGAGGTCCGCAAACGTTTTGTATACCGTTAGAAACAGCAAAAAAACTTTAGATACATTTTATGCAAGATTACGAGCTTCCAAATTATTATTAGGTGTGCATATTTCATGCATGTATTAAATGTTTCTATAAATGGACTACCTACGTTACGAATTCTAGATTTTTATAATTACTTTTCATTTCTAAGCCATTTCTCTATAATGCACGTAATTAAATAACTCACGGTTAAATTCACTGAAGTAACAAATAAACACAGTTCCGAATGGCGTAGCAAGTAATGAACTATATTCCTTGGGTAAACATTTCTCGCAGGGGGATTTTATACATTTACATGTCAACCCGATAGAAACCTTACATTCCTTTCACAAACATAACACGAATATTTACAATTTGACATAATATTCGTAGTGTTAAGTTAAAATAGAGGTAAAAGTTTCTCTCCAAGTCTAGAAATGTTCTTCAAATTGTTGGTAGTCGAAATTTTCAACGACCAGTTCTGGAAAACTTTTTCAAAGTTGATGTTCCTTTTTTTGTGCTATCTACGGTAACTACGAGACACGATTATAAAATGAATATTTTATACTAACATCGAATATAAGTATTCCTATCAACTAGCGTTTCCATTATAATATCACAGATCTTTGCATTGCGACATAATAGGGAAACAGTGCTTGTTGAAAGAGATGCGTTGTGTTGAACCAAATTCTTCAAAAATGAATTTATACAAACAATCTGATTGCTACATCGAAGCAATATCTGCAACTTTTTAACCATAAGCACATTCAGGTGATTATTCTCATTTTTCCTAATTGAAGAAGAAATAACCCATAACCAAATTTAAGGCGCGCTATTGTGGAGCCATGAAATCGTGATATAATAGTGTCTGTATACGACACATTATTAGTCGATTAATATGTGCTCGTATTAAATCATGTAATGTGTATAGTTTTCCTTCCATTGTGTGTTCCATTCTATTTAAAATATATACATTGTCGAAATGCGTAAAAGATCTTGTACATAAAGAACTGGTCTATACAGTCATCAGCGCAGCTTATTTTGGAAATGTTATCAACCTCTTGGTTGGGTTTTGGCTTCAATTCCCAGATGACTTTTGATCCAGCAGATTGCAGCTTGAGCTGAACTTGATTTAAACACCTTTAACATTTTAATGATATCTGATACAGTTGTATGAAATTTAGCTTCCTTACAGGACCCGCATTACGCTTGCGGAATACGTCATGAAAACTGTGCACTTGGCGTCTATATGTGAGCTGCACTGTAATACAGCAATTGCTCAACTAAAGAAAATTGATAATTCACAGACCAAGCGAAACGTTCTACATTCTTTGCACAATTTCAAACATATTATACACCGAGTTTTCTTATGTACCAGAAAACAAAGGCGTTTTTATATAGAAAACAATCAAACACATTTTATCTGTTACTCATAATTATCATTCTAAATAAATATCGTAAAGCAATAAAGCGAACGGAGCAATTGAAATTATTCACTGTTTTAATAGCATCTCGAAGAAATACGGATTACTTGATTGATATGAAGATTAATTAGAAGTACTTACTGTAGATGTCGGCAAACGAAAAATATGTACGCATATTTCGTTTGTCACGTAGACCGTTACTGTTATGCATCTATAAAATGATTTTTCTACAAATATATCAGAAGCGTTGCTTTATGCAATATAAATCTATAGTTTGTCTATCTTGTTATTTAATGCAACAAAAGAAAATTAATGGGAATAATTTGAAAAAGCAGGTACCAAATTAAATTTTTTAAATAAATTTATAAACTAACGTAGCGTCGAAGTAAGAGAATTGCAATGATCGATTTTTATTCCTATTTGCACATTTTTCGGTATAATATCTGAATACACAGGCTCATTCGTTCAAACGTAATTACGTCAGAAGTTATTTTTGTAATTATAAACCCTAAATTTTATGAAACATGTGCCTGCGATTGTTTTTCACAGCCGCCTCCAACAATAATAATTTCCTTATGTACTTACATATATAACGTCTTGCACGCAGTTGTGAAAATATAACCTATCGTTTTTAAATTTGAACAACATATATATGTATATATAACCTTAATGTATGTATTTGTAGAGGTTTTCTGCATATTTTCCATATTTTACACTTTTAGGTTATTTATATTTTATTACCCACCTAATGAAAAGAAAAACAATTTCACCTGTAAATTTCTAACGCTTCCTATACACAAGGTCGTCACAAATTCTTGGATCATTATGAACATCTTCATTGTTATTACAAGTAGACAGTACTTTTATATCCGGCAATGTTGTAAAGTGTAGCGCACACAAATAACCAAACAAAAGAGTTTGATAACTTTCAACACGATTTCGAATTACGACTTTAGCGGAGATCCTCTACAACCTTGAGAAACGCAGAAAATTGCACATTTATTTCCTCCGGTAGTAACCCATAACGAAATCAACCAAATACATGTAAAATCAAAGAAATATACATCTATTAAAAGATATATATATATATATATATATATATATATATATATATATATATATATATATATGAAACGTTTTGTACTGAAGGAGTTTCAATAATAACGGTCAGTTTATTCCAACATTTTTGAAAATTGTGAAATGCACAAGCTAAGATGGCAATCACCAAATTTCAAATCAAATTCAACGGACTGTTAGAGTAATCAAAAGTCTTTACTTGATTTATTTTATAGTTTGGTAACTTTAATACAAGGAATATCACAAAGAAACTTGTCGTATCCTCCGCTGTTCAACATTTACCTAGACGACTTCTTAAGTGTACTTAACAAAATACGAATTATCTATTTGTTAAGTAACCACAAATTGAAAACGAAATCACTGAAAAGACGTTTTTCGTAACGAAAAGCAAATGATAGGTACCGTCTACAAGTAACGTTCAATTAGCATACGAAGGTCCGCAGATTGCTGCGAAAAGTAACTTCCTATGCAACGTTGTGGAATCGTTTTAAATCAACGCAAAAGTAACGTTACTTTTGAGTTACCTTTTAGGTTTTCTACAAACACTAGATACCGTGCGTATCATTGCAGAAAATATGCCGAAAGCAATTATTATCTTGAAATATAACAATTTTAAAAGTTCCGTTGGTTTCTTAATGGTATTTGAATTTTCTTGTTACTACCAACGTTATTCTCAATATAATTAGTTTTCTTGTGAAATTTCTAATTAATTAAACTCGTAATAGCAATGAAATTCAATTACCAAGACAATATAAATTGGGTTGTCGCCAGCATCACGATAAAACGATGTAACTTTGATTTTCAACACATAAAATTCTTAAACCTTCATCTCATCTGTGAGGTGGAAGCAAATCTAAATGACCGCACAGGCGACGTATAGATATCGTTCCATATATTAACGGTATTTTTTAAAATAATACCACCTAAATGTTGTTATTTTAATGGTTTTGAAAAAGCATTCAATAGTTCCTTTTTGAAATTTTTGCATTCCTTTTTGCCCGCTTTCGCCGTGTAATCAAGAGTCACTTAAGCTGCGTGTCACAGTGCACGCAGCTTAAGTACACTTCTTTACCGTAATAATATATATGTATATCGTTTTAGCAAAGAAGAAATTGTTTATGTTTAATTCCTTCAAAATTATTCAGTTCAAATGAGAAGCATGCTACGTTTATGCGTACATTATTGAACTATTGATTATTCGTAGAAATTTTGTTACCTAAGGAGAGCACACAATCGTCTAAATTTTCATAAGTGGAAAGGATAGTCATAATTAATCATTACGTCAAGGGTGTTTGTTGTACAGTCTAACGTTCAGTCTAGCATATCTAGTGCACCATAGATATGCTATCGCCTCACCAACAGAGCAACGTCAAAGTGACTTATTGAAAATTTCCTTATCGAAAACAAACCGTTATTATCTCCAAAAATAGTATAAAAATATATTCGAAGATCAAAGAGTGTAGTTTTCCATATTTCGGACAACCATTTTGAGAATTGATCGATATCCTTCCGAAGATCCAGGCATGGATAGCTAAAAACCAGTGCGATGCGTAAGTGTCATTACATGCGAAAGCTGAGCAGGAACTAGGTTATCGTTAGAAGTGCTCATAACGCACTTACTTCCAAGCGTTGAACTTTTTGCGCCGGAGCATTCCTAAATGTACAATTTAACGATAATTTTTGTCGTCTTTTCGACATTTTTCAGAATAAACGTCACGTCTGTTTGACATTTTTCGCGATAAACGTCACTGTCAACCTTGAAAGCCATTGACATCTTTAAGCGTTACTGTCATATTTGAACGTCACGGCTAACATCAAAAATTACTATCTTTTATGTTGCCATTGGTAGGGAAGGCGGTTGACACTTGCGCGTTTTTAGTGGGCGTTGCTTGTTTATAGCGCGATAATTGTTTTATATGATTTATAAAAAATATTTTCGCGTCTTTGCTGTCAAATATCGCTAGTTTCTTATTCTCATTTGTTGATTTACGTAATGTAGATTTAATTTTATTCTATATTTCGTTTTGTTTTTTAACTCTCCAAGTAACTGGCGGCATTTTAATTTTTATTGTTAGTTTTGATAATATCAACAAATTGGTAAGTTGTATGAAATATCTTCATTTTCAAACCGCAAGCAATATTTTCTTAGCGATGGATTTCTTCCATTTATGTTGAATCTTAACAATTTACAAGGAACCACATATCCTGGTGACAGAGGAAATTCCAAAAGTGGGGGATGGTTCTGAAGGAAGGAGAGTATAAGTGCCCATTCTGCTAAAGCAGTTTTGTACTTTCGAAAAGTTCGATAAGGTAAACGTCTCATCATTTTCTGAAAGTTTACATTTTTAAATATGGATGGGTACATTTGGATTTGTACAGCGAAGGTGTCGTTACGGAAGCAAAAAGCGAAGACGTGTTTGAAGCAAATCAACGTTCGCACGGGCACGTTGCAAGTTGGAGGGCTGGCAAATACTTAGATTTGTCAACTTATGGTGCACTAAGTTTAATTAAGCGCGATAGAAATCCAAGTCAGAGTATCCCATCCAACTGCCGTCGATTGGACCTCATTCTGCCGGGAGGTGGTTTTAATATCATCAAACTCATGCCGTTGAAAGACATTGGGTGTTCGGTGGGTACGAGGAGCTGCATCATGGAAGCTGAATTGGAGCAACCTTCGGAAACAGTCCCCGAACAGGAGGGTGAAACCGGGAAAGGGGTGAAGGATGACCCTTCTCCCGAGAGGAGATATTTTGAAAATTATTTTTGTAAGCATATTAAGTCTTATTACTTTAGCCTTCTTATTTATATCTTTGTTAACAGTGCTTGCGTTTTCAGTGAAATTGGTTTAATTTTTTTTGCGTTCTGGATTCGAGAAGAAAACGTGTATCTTTTGTCTATTCACGTTTTAATTATTGTTGAGAAGGCCTTTATAAGAGTATATCTGAGATTGTCACGCTGAGAAACTCAATTTCGGAGGTGAGCGAATTTTTAAATTCTTCTTAAATATGACAGTGACGTTTATCGAGAAATATTACGAAACGATGACAGACGCTTATCGAGCAAAATGTTGAATAGAAAGTTGACGTTTAAAGATGCAAGTAACGTATGAAAATGACGGTGACTTTTATTATGAAAAATTTCGAAAAGACGACAGTAACTTTTAATATTTATTATCGTTAAATCGCACATTTGGAAATGCTCTTGCGCAAAGGGTTTTACGCCTTAACGATTACCGCGCTGAAATCTATAAATTACCAAAGTTTTAAAATTTTTGAAAATAATTATGTATACAAATACACATATGGAATTGAAAATTAATGTGATTGTATAAACACCTTACATGTCACTTTTTTACATTAAATTAAACAATTTCCTAATCCCCCTGGCCAGCTATATTTTTTCTTAACTAAATACAAGTAAATAGAAACAGAGAATTTTGATGAGTTCCGGGTTCAGTTTTTGCATGAAATGGTATTCACACACACGTTGTTCTTCAACTATCTCCGCGTGTATCTTCGGAAGGACATCGGCAATTTTCAAAATGGTTGTTCGAAATGTGGACAACTCGTTGACGGTTGGACGAAACTTTTATATACTTTTTGGAGATAATAACTGTTTGCGTTTGATTAGGTAATTGTCAATAAGTCACTTTATTTGGTAGAAGATTTTTTTGCCTTAATCGTTTCTAAAGATTACTTCGGACTAGTAATAATTGGTTTCTTTTGCAGATTCTATTACAACAACGCTTTATTAATACGCAACAATGGAAATGACACCTGGCACGGATACTGACAAGGGAAGAAAATATGAATTAAGTGTAATAGCGCTACTCGCATCCACTCTTTCGAAAAACGAAAACGTGGAAGATTATCGCATCTTTTCTAATGCGCAAAAATACCAACCTTTCGACGACGTAGTGGCAGAAGTGCTCTTTAAAGGATCGGAACAGAAGCAAATCTACGCCATTCAAACGAAATGTGGCAACGACAAATTCCAAATAAAGAAGTATTTTAAAGGATACAATGAAATCGTGAAAAAAGAAGACGAAAAGAGTATTCAGTGCTGGTACTTTGCCGTCAAGGACGTCAACTATTTTGCGCAACAGTTTATGAAACAAGGATTACAATGGGAGAAACGCAGTAATGCAAACCCTAGAGACATTCTTAATGAAGCACCGTGTTATTTACTAAGGAGTTCAAGTCGCAAATATGAACGTTTGTGCAACAACCTTTATTTATATTTCGATCAGCCTGATGCTCAAAAAATCCGCGAGAAACTCGAACAAGAATGGAAAGTCAACGTTCCCCCACACTCGTACATCGAAAAATACTTTACCGATACGACGGAAGGTTTGAGTAAGGCATCGTTTGAGCACGAATTGTTAAAAATTCGCCTTTCGAATTATATAGTGACACCCACAAAAGCAATCTCATTTCAACACGAAGCTGTTGCTGAATGGAATCGGTTAACGTTAGAGCGGGATGTCACTATAGTGCGCAACAAATCGAATATAGAAGGCTATTTGTTTGGGTGCATCTTGAAAAATATTTCCCACGTAATAGACATCACAAGATGGAACCACTTCGTCGCTAATGAAGGTAAACTAAACGGTTACAGCGGCTTCAAGTAAAACTTTATAAGGCAGAAACTTTGAGAGATTTAGTAATACAATTGTGGGAGGAGAACAAAATACCTCTTCTCTTGAAAGCCGACGCTTTACCTCCAGTTTTAAAAGAATTCTCTCGCCTGAAGAAAAGGTTCATTATAATAGACTCGAATCCTACGAATCAATGTCTTGATATTGAAAGTTGCGAACTGAAAGTGTTTAGGCACTTGGGCGATGTAGCAGACGAGGAAATGATGAAGAGCATTTCAGTTTCACTGCAATGCAGAAAACCGACTTCCTTGTTCGAAATTATCAAGGATGACGTGAAATTAATGGAATCTATAACTTGTTCAGATTTAATAAACTTAATGAAGCCAAGAAAGGCGTATCTAAGGAGAGAATGTTTGGATGGCGACAATTATATGCTCTTTATAATAGAAACGGCAAATTCCGAACAGCACCGCGACGACGTGCAACGGCCGAATGGAGCCAATATCGTAGTATATTGTAAGCTTGGTGAGAGTTATGAGTGCCACAATAGGTTTAGAGCGGATCCTCGTTTCAAGAGCTACAAAATCTTTCGTTTAAAGGATTGCGATAGACTAACTTTATTGCCAAGGATACCGGATCTTGGTACGATACAGTCTGAGGAAGAGTATCGTGATTTAGGACGTTTCTTTGTTGATGAAAACGACGAAAGTGTATATGTTATGGAAAACGGAGTCATCATACCCATCATTGGGGAAGTGCCGTGTCGTGTCCGTCAGAAATACATACGTCGTTATTTAAGAGAAGGTATTAAACCAGACAAGGAAAACCAAGGTAGTTCTAAACAGTCTACTACAACGTATGGCGAGAAGTTGTTACCGGAAGAAGATGCACTGAAAGAAAGTAACGATAAAATTATTGTTATAACAGGAGAGCCGGGAATGGGTAAAACTATACTCTTACATTCTTTATTTCAATCTTGTGATTCGAAGTACTACATTCTGTTTATGGACTTGGCCCGCCACCAGGTCGATTTACGCAATGGTAAACTGAAAACCTTCCAAGACCTCCTACGTGTCTCGCGCGATAATAATTTACCCTACAAGCGCTTTTTAGATGGTCTACATGATTACGTCGACCGATTAGTATTAATACTTGACTCGTTCGATGAAGTTGTGGCTACGTGCAAGGACCAGGTAGTAGAACTCGTACAAAACCTCGAGAAAATTAGTTTGCAAAAAATAATCATCGCTTCAAGATTGACAGCTGCCGATCTGTTAATCGGTAATGTTAAGGCTAAAACGTTCAAAGTAGAAAAGTTTAACCAACAATCCGACAAACAGTGCATTTCTGATTATTGGAATTTCGATATTAGTAATTTACGTCGCGTACCGTTAGAATTTCTAACCACCCCTATATATTTAAATATGTTAAAATACATCGCAGAAAACGAAACAAATCTGGAAGTGGTAAACGCTTGGAATCTCTATGAAACAGTAGTCAAGTTAAAAATGGAAGATTATTGTCGACGTATGGAACCAAACATTCCGGACGACGACGAAGCACATTATATTCTGTTAAAGCATGAAGAGTTGGCTCTGAAAGTTTTGTTTGGTGTTAACGAAGTGACGAAGAATTTTAAGGAGACGAAGTCAAATAGCTCGAATTTTATAAGGCTAGGTTTGATCGTTCGTTACGATAACGAAAATCCAGTTTTCGTCCACCAGACTTTCGTAGAATTTTTTGTTGCGAAATGGCTGATTGAAAATGTTGGCAAGGACGATGCAAAATATATCTACGAGTTAATTCTAAAAACCGGGCAAAAACGTATATTAAATATCCACTCCGAAACGTTACCATTACATAAAGCTGTTTTAAATTACGATGATGATGAAGCATTACGTTTGTGTGAAGAGAATAAGCGTTGCCTATTAGAAGTGGATGGTCTAGTACGAAGCGTTCTTCATCTAGCGGTAATTTTTTATTATCCGTTCATCTTAAATGATCTTATTCGGTGTATGATTAAGGAAGGGTACGACATATACACGCGCGATAAAATAATGAAGTGGACCTGGATCGATTATTTAGAAAAATACGATCTAATCAAGGAATTATTTGAATTTGGTAATTTTCTCGCTTCGCAAGCTTATCTGAATTATTGTGCAACCCATCCAAATTCACTAAATTATCTACTTCAACGGAAAAGTTTCATCGACTGTTACGGCATTGCCATTCGTTACACTTCGATAAGCCTAATTCGTACACTGTTATCCTGGAAGTATCGCGAACGCAGGACTTTTGTAAAATTCCGCGATATGTGCTTACATTCACCAACGTGTATATCGCGGAAACACTTAGGTATCAAATTGAAGGAGGAAAATCTTAACGGTACTCATCTGGTATGCATTTATGGTAACGGAGAAGCTGTAAAAACGTATATCGGTAGTGGAGTAGATTTCAATAAAATGGATAAATTTAATTGTACACCTTTACATTACAGTGTCGTGGCGGCGCAAAGTAAAGAAATCATCGGTTTATTAATCGAAAAGTACGGAATTTTGAATCTTTACGCAGGTCGGTATGGACGCACTACAATTCTCCATATAAGCGTAGCGACTGACGACGTGAATGTTACAAAGATGCTGTTACAAGGTCTAAATCGTAGAGCACCCGATTCTCCATCTTTAGACGCCATCGATTACTACCTTCACGGCTCTCTTCTTGATTTAGCTATCGAATGCGGAAGCAAGAATGTAACTAAAACACTGTTAGAATATCATTCCGACGTTGGTCTTTGTCTAGACCGGTCTTTGCGTACGGCGGTAGAATCTCAACAGATGGAGATTATTGAATTATTATTACAACATGGAGCAAATCCAAACTCCAACGCTTACGTCTGGGGTATTTTTTCAATTCTCGAATTAGCAATTGAAACCAAAAATGAGGATATCGTCCGTATAATTTTGAACCATAATGCCGACGTCAATGCGATTTGTGGGAATAGGACACCTCTGACACACGCCGTACAAAAATCGACACGCGCTATCGTCGAGTTGCTATTACGAAATGGAGCTGACGTAAATTATTCGGACGGACGTAAAGAGACGCCTGTTATGTATGCCATTGAGAAGAAGCACGGTAAAGATATTCTTCAACTATTGCTGAATCTTAACGCCGATGTGAACCTCGAAAATGAGGATGGCGAAACGCCTTTAGGTATAGCAATAGAAGAAAAAAGGTTAGAAATTATCGAAATCCTTTTACAAAACGGAGCTCGCGTAAATCACGTGGATTCAAGCGGTTGGACGCTATTGATTCACGCAGTGCAGAGAGAAGACGATGATGCCGTTCAAGTGCTGCTGAATCTAAATGCTGATGTTAACATCAAAGGCGAAGATGGAGTAACGCCTCTCTGTACGGCAGTAAAAACACGAAACGCCGATATCGTTCAAATCTTGCTGGAGAAAGGAGCCGACGTGAATTGCTTTGACGGTTGTGGCGTTTCACCTCTAATGACCGCCGTCGAAACGGGAAACACGGAGCTTGCTACAATATTATTGGAAAACGAAGCAAACGTGAACTTAAAGAATGAATGCGGTGTTACGGCGCTCTATGCCGCCGCATTTAAGAGAGACGTAGCGATGATTGAATTACTAATGGAGCGCGGTGCTGATTCGAATATTATAACAATGGGCGGGGATATAATCCGTAATGCTAAGAGAACGGGAAATCTTGAAGCCGTCGCGTGGTTGTTGAAGAATCGTCCAACCACATCAAACAAATCCAGCGAGTCTCATGCAGTCGCTCTCACTGAAAGTGTTGCAAAAAATTGGGCTGGTATAAATTTGGAGGATGAACTCCGTACGCTTGCCCCAGGACATTGCCACTTAGTGAAACCCCATTCCGAAACCGACAGTGAGGATAAGCTTTCGTCCGCAATTTGTTCTCTTATTAACGCACCCAGTAATGGAGACGTAATCGATATTTTTATTAACAACGTCGCCAACTATAAAATCGTAAACGTATTTGAACGTATTCGCAACACTGGAAATTATAATAATAATGTAAATAGTTTTAAGATTCTATGGCGATATTATGAAAATCGGTTTCAGCTACTTCGAACTGTGATTGAATTAAATGACTACTACATTTCTCTTTCTTTATTTCAAGATATTAGTTTGAACGAACTCGATAAGATTAGCGATAGTCTTCTTTGTATTGCAGCACATAAAGGAAATAGAGTGGTCACTCACATGTTATTGAAGCATGGATATGAGGTGAATAAGCCAGATCGAGATGGTTTCACATCCCTGATGATCGCGGTTTGTAATGGAGATGAATACATTGCGGATATGTTATTACGCAGCGGTGCTGATGTTAATTTCGAAGCAAATGATTCTGGCCTTACAGCTTTGTATATTGCCGCGCTGATTGACGATCGATATATGGTAAACAAGTTATTGAGGTATGGAGCGAATAAAAATATTAATACGTCTGAGGATGTTTTCAAGTCTTGCGTGAAGCTATTACAGCTTTATCGTAGTCTAAAGCTTTCCAGCACATTCAAGAATAGAAATAGGATTAAAAACATTATTGAAGAAGTAGCACGGAAAATAGCAATTCGGGAAGCTAATGATGATTCACTAAATAGTGATTATACCGATAGTACTACAGATAATGATGGTATTATCCATACAATTTAAGAATAGGAACAAAATAAAACCATTATTGAAGAGAAAAGCAAATCGTATGGCAACCATTAAATGAAAGTATACCGATAACGATAATACTCTCCTTAAGATCTGCAAGAGAATTCCTAAATAAAGTAATATGTTGCGTATATTATGTTATTTTATAGACATGAAACACGTCAACAATAGAGAAAGATAGCTACAACCAACCAATGTCAAAGGATTCACCAATCTCGTAAAATGGTCTCTTTCTTAGCATTCGTTTTTAAACATAACTTCGAAGTTCTTCTATCGATATTTCTCTATTTCTGCGTCGTAGGACCATAAACAAGTAAAATTTGAATAACTGCAATTTTACGCAAACGAGAATAAATGATTTCAAGAATACGCAATTCAAATTTGTTATACGCTCGGGAATTACAGTTTGCCCCGTTTTATGTCAACAGCTTACTGCAATGCCACTTAGCGAAGCTGCACCTTTATCCACGTCTAAATTCACATGGAAAGTATACTATGCCTTTTGAAAACTACACCTTCTGTAGCATAACGTAAAGAGGATTTCGCCATAAAATGACATCATATGACTTGCAACAAACATCCGATCTCTTAGGAAACCACCTTTAGAATATGTCATTCTGTCGATTTATTTGGTAAGTGTACTTATATGTTCGTTCCATTTTAATCTGCTATCGATCTGTAACCTTAAACATTTTACGCGAAGTTCTCGTTACTGTAGCTTACTGTAACTTTTGTTTTCTCCTTCTATATTTGTTACTACCTCCTCGATTTTCATCGTTACGCTCTCGGTTATAATTATCGGAGTATCATCAGCAATCATATTAACGAAGTGACTCGTTTTGTTGCGTGCCATTTGTGTATAGAACAAATGGAAGTAGTTATAAAATGGATCCCTGTTGTAGTCCTCGTTGTACTGTTAACCAGTTTGATTGTGTACCTTTTGATTCGCAAGTTATTTTCACGCATTACATACAATTACGTAAACAGAATTGTATTGTATCATACACCTTACCTCTATGTCCCATGACTTGTAACTTATGTAAGAGGATGCTGGAACTAACAATATCAAATGCTTTATTTTAAATAGATTTGAAAATAATACAAAGTCTTTTAGTTATTTTTTTGCTTCACTGATTATCATATAAAATGCGTGATTAGTAAATCGGATAATGTATAATATGCTAGGTACGTTATTTGGTGAGAAAACAGTAAGATTTTACTCTGACTAACTTTACATAACAGAAACTACCGCTATTTTTCTGTATTTTGTCGATTTTTGTGAATAAGTTTTAGAACAATTGTGCCGGAAATACATTCACAGAAACAACAATTCACTGTAAAAGTTAATAGTATACGCAATATATCGGCGTTAGTTTTTAGTAATTCTTCTGCGCCTACCACCGACGTATTATTAAGACAACGAATAATGTCACAGAATCTCTTTGGCTGTATATCTAAACTATTGTATAAAATTGGAAGCGTAAACTATGGCATGCGATCTATCAGTAAGCATAGACTCCACCCAGAAGTGTGTGATTACACTATTTTATTCGTCTTGGCCAGAAATACGTTTTAACTTCATTTTTAAAGCTATTTCTTTTAAAGGAAGTAATGATGGTTTATTTAACATACATTTTATGCATTACCGCATAGCTTTTCATTAGTGATTCAACGTCTACAGTCTGAGAGCTGACGCTACAAATTTATTTCTCGCGCTATCTATCTATTTATCTATGCTTCCCGCCTTAAACCAGCCAATTTACAAATAACACTGAATCATTCGCTCTTCTTCCCTAATTGAATTAACATATACGAAACTTTATTAACTTATGAATGTCGTCATTTAACTTTTACCGAACGCTTGTTTATTATTTTTCGTATCCTTTTCAGATATTCTTCGTAAATATTTATTATGCTTAATACCTAAATATAGCTTGTTTGGGACCTGTTCTTGCAACGTTATGTACCAGTGGACGTCTTTCTTGCGTTCCCTTATGCCATTTAGTTGTTCATCTGTGATTGAACTTATCCGAAATATATCTTTTCGTGTATAAGGCATACCATTTTGAATATTCTGAACATAATGATCCGACACTGCAAATCTGTGCACGAAACTGCTGCATGGCAATTTGGGTTGTGTAAATATATAATCATTGTGGCTGCTTTTATCTGTATTCTTTTTAACTCCGTTAGTTGTTTGCTTTAAACTCTAAACTAAAAAAACAATAGGAAGCATAAAGTGCCGTTTACTTCATCTTATCGTTGTGATGTTAAGTAAATTTAAGTTACCACATACAGTGATCGAACTGTTCAACTTATAGTTATCAAAATGTTTTCCATTCTATCGAGAAATAATTGAAAGCTACTTGCTAGTGAATAATATGTACATACATTCAATGTAATGTATTTCATTTTGGAAATTATTACCTCTCAGAATTCTAAAACGAATTCTATACTCTTTTGTTTCAGACACATCAGCTCAACCGAATCATCTTCCCGATTGAAACCCCTCGGAGCAAGCAGTGAAACCAAGCTGAAACTGCAAACCTTTATGCCAAAAATACGTTGATCAATTTAAAACTCTATTTCTCTTGCGCTTTAAATATGTAATATCGGTAGTTTATACCTCTAAATCACTTATATATTACTATCAGTATCGTAGGCTACGTTCAATTGTAATTTATCGTAGTTGTAAGTTATATATAGTCGAGACACTCCTTAAGTCATACATATAATCAAACGACATCATAAAAATGCAATGCGACCACACAGATAAATTAAAAGTATTCTATATTGGTACATAATTATAACATAATACTTAATAATTAAAGTAAATTTCAATGGATAACGCAACACACTGTTTTTTAATGCAAACGCTCGTTCTATCAAAGTTAAAAATGTAAAAGAAATAGTTAATTACTTAATTATTATATTTTCCATATCGCAGTACTTTTATGTTGCTGTTATTGGCTGTATTTGATGAAATACAATGTTGTCGATTATCCTTGGTCCGGCCAGTTTTAAATGTTTACAGTTCGTAGACTATTCGTAGACATTAGTATGTTAGGCTGGATTTAATAGCGAGTTTGTGTGTGTATCCGGCAACGTTATAAAATCTCACGTCACGATTTACTGATGACGTCCATGTGAACTTAGAGTGCCTGGAGTATACGTTATGTTATTGCTATATTTTTGGAACGCACTATATTTCTATAATTATAACATAAGTTACGTTTAATTGTAATTTACATTTTCGTATTATCATAGTAAATTCATCCTACATAATTCGAGTTTTATTGCTTCCGTTGTCAGATTCGATCGTTTTATTTTGTTGCAGTACCGAAATGAATAGAAGTTTTATTTTGTAAGGAGGGAGGGCTTCTCATTGATCAAGCTGGACCAAGGATGTAAAAACACTTTCACCTGCACGTGGTGCATCTTGGCTTTGCTATTTATACGCGATAATCCTAAACTGTCATCAATGCAACTCCACCAATAGTTTATTCGAAAACGAGATACAAAATTCTGAACAGACACCCAGCCCAAATTACAACCTACATATTTGTGAAATCAACTTTACGCGGTAAACTTAAATTTGAAGATCTGTCTGAAATATAAAATCTGTACCAAATAACGTTGTATATGGATTCTTCAGAGTTAATTCTACAATTAAAACAACAGAATGGTAAATGTGGTAGTTACAACACATGAATGTGAATAAATTTGTCTAGAAAGCACATATTTGATTTATGTATTTGTTAAGAAAAGTTGAAATAGTGAATGTTATTATGGTAGATAACAGTGTATGTATGGTGATAGATAATATAAATAATGGAATTGAAAATAGCTTAAATTTTACAACTGCACGACAATCATTTAGAATTGGAACTGGCCAAATTAACAACATATTTATTTTAAAACCTATTTCAAGATTTTTGAATTAAATCCCATGTTTGTGAGGAAATGGGTCATCAGGTTCCATAAGTACATCGATAATTCGAAGAAGACCCTTTATACATGCTTCTTCTCTTAGTTGCGCTTCATCAAAAGATTCCAGTACAGATGATCTATCAATTACCATTTTTTGACTCTGTTCCTTTCTTTATATTCTGTCGATTTTGAAATCCGTACAATGGTAATATCTTGTAACGTGTTGATATGTTGCACTCAATAAAGTTACCTACTACTTGGGAAATCTGATTTATGATGTCACCGTTTATTGTGTTGAATGTACCCGTTACAATTTTTTTCTAAGCATTTAAAATTGTCTGCTTTTCAGAGTTACTCAAGTGATTTGCTTTCTCTCGTTTCTTTCAAGGAGAATACAGACCTGCACTTTTAACAGTACTGGTGCTAGGTTCTGCATCCATAAGTGGAAGCAACAGCTACAGAATTATAATTTCAGTACAACTAAAAGTTTTCTGTATTTGCATATTACCTACATAATCTATTAACTTTCAAATTAAAGCTCTGAGAAGAACTAATCTAGACCGCAAAGTAACTTAGCTAATATTAGAATTATGCGGAAACGCAAACGTGATATAAACAATGTTAAGGATATAAAAATCCTTGACAATTTACAGTTAAAGGGAATGTTATACAGTGTGATTTCGCTTCGCTTTCAATCAATAAGAAATAACTGTTACTTGGATCTGAGATTTGTCTCTCTCTTTTTTGGAATATATGATACACGGTGGATAAAAAAGTTTCTTCCTTTTTAGAATTTTATACCATGGTGGGTACAAACCATATCGGTGCTGGTTAGTTGTTCCACTTCTTAACGTGTTGTACTGTCAATAAAATTTGCGGGAATTAGAAATGCTACGACCTCTAATGAATAATTTGACTGTTGTTGGAGATCTATAATGAGCTAAAATTCTCTTATATCGCGTTATTTGAGGGCTTGCCGTGGCCCATTTCGTCGAGAATTTGTGATCCAGCTGAGTTGCCATTTTATCTTAGCTTCATTAATGTCGCAAAAGCTAACGCATCTTTTCTTAACTATTGGGATATTCGACGTTTAACTGCCACGGAAACATCC
Source organism: Trypoxylus dichotomus (assembly GCA_023509865.1). Taxonomy (NCBI): domain Eukaryota; kingdom Metazoa; phylum Arthropoda; class Insecta; order Coleoptera; family Scarabaeidae; genus Trypoxylus; species Trypoxylus dichotomus. Next base: position 12,200,838 of record CM042082.1, read on the forward strand.
TCACAGTTTTTCGTCGGCGCCTGTCAATAGAAAAAGGACTAGGAATACAATGAAGAAACACTTCAGGAAACTTTACTTCTTCTTGCAACCAGGCACTCAATTTTATCAAGAAGCAATTGTTCGTTCTCTGCGCACTTTTCAAATTTCGATAATAGGGAGGGAAAACGATTCTCTGATAAAATTCAAAGTCTCTGTTGCAATTTCATCACCATTTGTTTGAAAATGCTCTTTGAAGAAATCAAGAACTCGATATTTTCGTAATTGCGGGGATTCTTCATGAAATTCCATAATCTCAATCACGACCATACGTGTGATTGGCTGATTCGCCATGGCCGTAATACGCCAATTCGAAAAGAAACACTCAAGTACACGAGAAACTGATAAAGTTTTCAACCGGAAACGGCGATGTAAAGTCTTAAAGAGACACACCAACATTTCAGAAGACAATGTTCTATGAAATGATTTTATTTACCCATGACTCGGAAGCTTTTATGGATTCTAGGCGCACGTAGGGAGAGGGTAAATAAGCTGCCGTATTTAAAACTAATTAAGGAACTATCTATTAGGAATATCTAGACCACATTCCCTCCTAAGTTGTCCTCCTTCATGATTCTTCGACTAATTACCTAACTCATAAGCAAAATGCATATAATCGTAAATTATAAACGAAATACAAAATGAGAGCAAAAGAACAGTCAATTTTGGTAAGTTATTATAATTTGCAGTCTTTAATTTTTTTATAGTACTCACACTCATACGTACTGTACTGTATTCTAGATATGTTGGTCTTCGGCTTCCACCAATGTGCCCTGAACTCCAATTTTTTGTGCAAATATGAACTGGTACACTTTTAACCTCAACTAACCTTGAAGATCTTCAAATACTATAATTAATTCGAAAAATAAGGAAAATGTATTTTTTTCTGGAGACACAATCCAACTAAAATAGTAAATAATTACATATGCTCCAGCACATACGACTAAACAAACACTTGTTCATTTGGAAGAGTTCGTTGATAATGGAATAGTGAATTTTCCTCCAAGGTCTCTAGATCTCACAATTCTAGATTATTTCACTTTTCCGCACTTGGAGAACACGAGCTTTAGAACACCAAAACATACTATTAAAGATCTTTGCAATGGTATTAAAGAATTTTATAATAATATAATTCTTGAACATTCGTCAAACGCATTTGGAACATGAAACGAAGAGTTCGTGAATGCATCGATACAAGAGGACAACATTTCGAGCATTTTCATTAACGGAGTATTTATTTTTTGCAAGAAACGCACTCCTGTAAATACTGTCCTTTATTTAAAACATTTCACAGTTTGTATCCTTAATCTTACTGTCTCGTATGCACCTCTGATGGCATCTAGCAGGATTTCAGGGAATTCCATCTCCTTTAAACTTTCCCTTTTCCTTCTTCTAGCTATCGTATCAAAGATCGATCAACACTAGAAACATTTCTTCCCCTTCTTCAATTTTTCTTTCTATTAAGTTCTTCATTATGTAGATATTGTCGTTCGTTTGTCTCTTTGGCCTCTAATCTTTGTTTCAGATAAACTCTTAGTCGTTTTTCCAGTATTCTTCTGTATAGTTTGTAGCTTGTTTGTGTTAAACATATAACTGTATAGTTCTCGTATTTGGGTCTGCTCTTCTCTCTTGTAAACTGGGATTATCAGATTATTTTCCCATTCCCTTGGTATTTTCTATTCCTTCTATATTAACATCTCGTAGCCATTTGATCATTTCTGGTAATATGCTTACCTACTTTCCCAATCTTGGCTTTTTGTATGGCTTCTTCCACTTCTTCTTCTGTTATTTCTTGTTGTTGGTTCAGTTCTTCTCTGCTTAAGCTTTGTTCTGTATCTATTGCGTTAAATTTCTCTTATAATGTTCTCTCCATATTCCTTGTATCTTTTGTTCCTGAATGAAGTCGATTGTTCTTATCCTTTATTACTTTTATTTCCTTCTCTTTGATTCCTCTTAATCTGTTTATTCTTGTCCAAAATTTTCTGTTGTCGACTTTATACGTTTTTGTTATCTGTTCCCCAAATTCCTTCCATGACTTAATTTTCTCTTCCTTTATAGTTTTCTTTACTAGATTTCTCTTCCTACTACAATCTTCTTTATCGTCTGTTGTTTTTGTTTGTATGCATTTTCCCAAGCAGTTCCTTTACCTTTTACCATCTTCTTTATTTTATCATTCCACCAATTCGTTTTCTTTATATGTTTATTAAACTTTCTTTTCTTTTCTAGTATTACTTCAAGTTAGAAAATTTATTACATGATAAATACAGCTGCGCGCAAATGTTATAGGCAGGGTAACTTTCTTAGCGTTACGATAAGACGGGAATCCCAAAACTAAAAAAAAGTACATAATTCAGTTTATAAGGTTCTTTTACGAAATAAATCAGCATTTAATGCTGCCTCCTCCAGCCTTTATTACAGCTTTAATTCTTTTAGGCATAGTAGCTACCAGTTTGTAACATGTTTCTGGGGAAATAGACGCCCATTCCATAAACACTGTTTGCTTTAGGGCTTCCTTAGAGGCATGGTTGTATTTACAAACCCTGTCCTTCAATATATGCCATAGATTTTCGATAGGCGAGAGGTCAGGCGATTGTGAGGTCCAGTCCAAAATCTTCACTTGGTTATCAGTAAACCATTTCATTACAGGTCGAGCCGTGTGGCAAAGGCCATTGCCTTGCTGAAAGTAATACTCCTCTGAATCCATATCATAAAATCTGACAATTGACGGTTCGACAACCTCTTCCAATATCCCGATGTAGCGTACCCCATTCATGCGGCCCTCGCACACATGGACTTCCCCTACACCTTGTGCAGACATACACCCCCAAATCGTAATGGTTCCACCGCCGTGTTTAACAGTAGGTAAAATACACTCTGGGAAAATGCTTCGCCGGACCTCCTCCGAACATAACTTGCTCCGGAAGCGCTGTGCACCTACACATAATAAACGAAGGACGTAACTTTTTGAATATTTCTATTTTGGTGAGAAAAGTAGGGGCGCTGAGTTCAATTATGTATATTGCAAGGATTATGAAATATCTTTAAGCACTTACATCTATATTAGATTCATCGGTCCAAAGAACTTTGGCCCAGTCATCTACAGTCCAATGTCGGTACTTCTTTGCCCACGTAAAGCGTTGCTTGCGGGGTAGCTCGGTCAGCAAAGGCTTATGTCGCGGTTTCCGGGCACGTAAATTCGCCGCAGTTAACCTTCTTCTTACCGTATGCACGGAGATTGGTGCGTTAAGCGCGGAGCTCTGCGGGAATCGCTATCGCGGATTTGTGCCTATCCCGGAGCGCGGTACACTCTATCAATCGTTCTTCTCGCACAGTCGTTACACGTTTTCTACCGCTCTTGGGTAGATTATGATACTCTCCAGTCCTTTGGTAGCGGCTAATTGTGTTTTGCACTGCACAACGCAAACATTTTACTGTCTTAGCAAGTTTTATTTGAGACAATCCTTGTTTGAGCAATAAAATTGTGTGGCCTCGTAAGGCCTCAAATATTTGGGGCTTTTTTGGTATATTGTGTATACACAAACTTACAAAACAAGGTCCGCACTCTAAATGAACTTTTGAAACCGACGAACGACGTTTCTTTCTCTGCGCACAAAAAAGTTTTAATTTCTGTCTTATACAGCTTCGTAATTTATATTTTCTAGGCACTTCTACTTTAGATAACGACCATGTATAGGTTCGCGGTACCCTTGTTCTAAGCAGCGCTACCTGCTGCGCAAAACACATGTTTGATTAGGATGCCTATAACATCTGTTCGCAGCTGTATGCATTGCAATTGCAATGTATTTGTATTTACAGGAAATAAAAAAAAGTCATCTATTGATGAATATGTAAAGAACGACTTGATACAATCTTCTATACAATATAACTTACGAAAACGCTAGAATATATTTTTTTACCCTAAGAATAAGTTGAATTTGCAAACTTTCCTACGCTAGAAAATTAACATATGTCAAGGATAGGCTTTTACAATGTCTCTATTCTACACCCATACAATTAAAGGCACGTCTCTAGATACGGTCCTTCCTCTTTTGTTTCCACTTCTTTTAATAATACTTATGCACCCGTCCTTTTTCACCATAACCACTCATTTCTCCGATGCTCGTCTTTCGTTTGGTTTTTGCACGTGTCACACACGTATTCGAAGCGAGCCAAACAGTAAGAAACGACGAATTATTTTTAAAACAATTGCAGGGGAGGTTTTGTTCTATATTTGTTTCATATCACTAGTCGTTTAATACCATACCATAACACGCTCGTTATACGTACACTACATTAAGACGTCTATTACTCTATTCTATTCACGGATTACAAGATTACGTATATGTATGTCCTGTTCTTTTCTTTTTTTATTATTCTCTTGTTACTTTAATCGTTCTTTTTGGGTTAAGTTCTTTTCGGTTTTGACTCGATACTTTTAACCCGGTAAGCGCAATTAATTTTTATGGTTATGAACGATTAAAATCAGCCGTTGATGTTGGACACCTAGAGCGCGTTTTGTGCAAAAATAAAAAGTTCGCATGTTCACCCCTTCACATCGGTAAGGGTTTATTGGCCTATAAAGGATGTGAATTCTGAAAAAAATCCGCCTCTTCTTTTCTAACTTACGTGGATAGATGTGAATAATATTTTATCGTCTTATTGAAGACTATAGCAAAGCCATATCTGCTGAAAAGTTCTTTCAATAACACTTAGCACGTTAAAGAGAGTTACTATAAATGAGACATTTTGTTCACGTTAAAATTCTGACAATCCTTACTACATTGCTTACATGTGCTAAAATAATATAAATAAGAAGTCGTACAACATTATTTGGACCGGTTACTACTGTGAAAAGAATTTTTATCGGTTTATGTAACAACGTTTTTTCCGTGTTTACGTGTTAGTGTTGCACTGTTAATTATTGCTTGTATGCGCTTCATATTTTTCCGTTTTGGGTAAAAGAAGGATATACCAAATGAGAAAAAACTGCGTATTGAGGTGTTGTTGGGTATAGAATCTATTAAATGATTAATGGTGTCTTCTGGAATATTTAACCACTCTTCTGTAACAGCTGCCACGAGTTCGAGGTCGTTTCGTCATATTTGTCTGGATTATGTGCCAAACATTCTTTATCGGATTCATGTCTGGTGATTGGCCTGGCCATGGTAAAATCCGAATCCCCTGTTCCTCTTTCCATGTTCCATGGTTGTTGTTCTTGCTTGGTGGCAGGGTGCTCCATCCTCCATAAAAGTGGCGTCTTCTTTAGATAAAATGGCGTTGTCGAATATCGGTAGTAGTCCTTCTGTTAATATTTGGATATATTTTGCCGCATTTATATTTCCGTCGCAGATTACTAATTGCGATCTTCCACCATACCATATCGCGCCCCACACCATGATGTTCACACCGCCGTATTTCGCCGTCCAGTTGCTGTGACGAACGTCTCCATACTCACGTACGACCACTATCACTGAATTGGCAGTATCTGCTTTCGTCTGAAAAAATGACGGACCGCCAAAACTCTTCGGGCTTCGTTCGCATTTCGATTGCCCAAGCCATTCGGCGCCGTTTTTGAAACGCCGCAACTAGAGGTTTTTTTCTTTGCCACTCTTTTATACATCCCCACACTGTGGAGGTATCGCAGAACGGTGCGCTGACTTTTCTGTGAAGTTGCCGCAAGCTCAGCTGTACTTTTTCGCGGTTCTCTTAACTCTTCGCGCACAAGCATCCTTTTATTTCTTTCAGAACGTCCGGCATGACCTGGTCTCGGCTCCACTGTTGTTTTTTCGTTGCGTTTAAATTATGTAATCACGCGGTTAACTGTGGACAACGGAATATTTAAAAATTTACTTAATTCACGTTGCGAAGCGCCGCGTTCACTCTAGCCAACGATGCGACCCCGGGTGAAGTCGCTAGTATCACTCGAACCTTGTAAACGAGGCATAGTTGTAACGATACTAAACTATGACGAATTCCTTCCGATACATCTACCCCTACCCTAATGACAAGAGAAAGTTCTTAATTCGTTCTTAGAATTTAGCTGTTTAAATATTTATACCGCTTTACCTGGTGTCTATTTTATTCTGTCACCCTAGTGTACATATGAAAGTAATATGGTATATTAAGTCTACATTGTTTGTAACGTCAAGGCACTAATTTATGTGTAGGATAAGCAAAGCAACTAGCACAAAGAGACAAATAAAAATAGTTCTAAAGTAATAAATGATTTATAAATTAGAAACAATCACGTAAATTGCAACAAAAATATACTTCTAAAGTTAGAAACGATTAATAAATTAACAAATAATCCTGGGAATAAAATAATATACTACAAAATATTTTTCAAATAATAGATTAGAAAATAATTATTCTGCAAAATAAACAATATGCCAGCAAGAAAAAGAAAGGTGATTCTAAAATATCGTCTAAATTCCCTGAGAAAAGCATCTAGGATTTTTCAATTAAAGATATGCAATACTTCGATGTTTAAATTATAAAAGTTTAATGCATACTAATGTATGATTTTAGAGAAAAAAAATATTCCCCATGAAAAAAACCAACACACTGCCCTAATACAAAATAATAAGAAAAAAGGAGATCTGAAATTTACACCGGGCACACCTATTTTAAGTATGTACATCCCTACACCATAGTCATTCCAGAAGGTGGTCTGCAAGAGTCTGCCGTGCAAAACGTTTAGTGGCTAACCAAGCCTTGGTGGGGCTCTAACAACACTCAATCTTCTGGGTGTGGACATCTTCAGCTGCTATATACAATATATCCAATTTACTATCAGTTCGAAGTAATAATTAGTTAATTCTATTCAAAACCAAACTAATTCATTTATTTATTGTAACTTGCATGTATTTTGCATGCTGTAATAAATAATAACATTCACTATGTCTTTATTGTTTTTATCCTTTTTTCCCTGTTGTTTTCTACAACGAGAACCATGAAAAAAGACTATAAGAACAGTTTTAATTGTATGTATACAAAAATAAAAAATATGGGATAGTAAATATTATACAACAGATTATTCCCCAATATTCAAATCAAATTTTACCGCTCATCAGTATTTTGTTTTGGTAATTTCTAGTCCAAACATAGTAAATACCAACTTAAACTTTGTAAACTATGACTCATACACCTCTAAACAAATGTAATGTCCCTAAACTATTTCTTATTACTGTTATTTTTATTAATGAATTTATGTGTTCATTATGCATTTTATTGTATTTTATTATTATATACCATTATTTATCACTGTTTATTATTTATATACCTTGTTAAAACATACTAATAACCGTTACTCATAATGTGAATGTATACCATTACTCATCACTGTTTATTATTTATATACTTTGTTTCAAACGTACTAATAACCGTTACTCATAATGTGAATGTATACCATTACTCATCACTGTTTACTATTTACTTTTGTTTCTATCCCTAATCCTTATTGTATATGCAATAAGTTATCCATGTTAGATACACTTCTTCTGTTTGTTTTTCTAAATAGTAGTTATTCATCATATCGAATGGACACTAAGAAATTCTTATTGTTTTCTATTTACGAATTCAAAGTTTAACATGGATAATACAAATCGATTTATATATAAACCTACACATTTCAGATGAAGAGTCAGTCTCTATACAGAGTTGTTAGACTTAAGACACTTTTGCTACAACTTGTTAAAATACATAAGTATTTTATATTAAACAATAGTTAGTAGAAGAAGTTGTTTTATTTCAACGGCGAGAACACTACACAAAGACACGTGGTAAAACTAACTTATTTCTATCAATTCCTCATGTTTACATTGTTTACTGTGCTGTTTTGCATAGAAATAAAAAAGCTTTTTTTAAACAGTTTGTTTTATTATTTAAAACATGTCATCAAGCTATAATTAAGTACAGTTACGTTTAGAAAACAATAATTTACATGTATGCACTCACGTTAAATAAATTTGTAGTTTGGATATTACAAAAATGGGTGTTTTCATATACAAGATGTAAAGTTCTAATGTTATCTGTCAAAAGAGCGTACAAATGTGGATAATTACTACTGATTTAAAGAAGATAAGCAATTGACAAAAGTAAAACAATTGCAATAAACGGGATACAAACAAATCTCACACGTGTATAAAAATAAGTTTTTAATTAAAAATCCTTTAAAAAGGTACAGTATATACAGGTATATTTGCTGCAATCCATCGTAAATAATGTTTTAAATTTAAACAAATGAGTAAAGATTCTAACAATAATTGTAATGAATTTCATAATTTTATTTAACGAACACCATAACGCCGCTTACGGTCGCAAAACAGCACAGTAAACAATGTAAACATGAGGAAGTGACAGGAATAGATTAGTTTTATCACGTGTCTTTGTTTTGTTTGGAAATTTTCCAGTGTAGCCACAATACTTACTGACGTCATCATTTACACGGTCCATTGTTTACGGTTACTTCTCTGTGCTGCGCAACATAGATAAGAGATATGGATGATAAGTTGCATGCATTACTTTCGAACACTCCTGATGATATCACGCAAATTGGACACTAGTCTAAATTTAAATAATTTATATAATGCAATATGAGAATTAAGGCCTCTTTATTAATCATACAGTGTAATATAGTGTACATATTTCTCATAACTTATTTGTAAATAGTTCAGTTTCAGATTTATTACAAACGTATGTAAAAAAAAATGTATAACATAAAAATAGGACCTGCAAGTAATATAACTAGTCTCAGCAAAGAGGGGCAACTTCCAGTGCCGTGGGGAGGACAACGTGCGGCACGGGGAATGGAGTACCCGTATCAAAGTACGCTTGTTCGGTATTATTCCACTGGTCATTGTGAGTGCTTGTACTTACAAGCACAATAGCGAGTATGCCGGATTTAGAATACAATGGCGGTAGAATTAAATGTGTAAAGTGCGACAACTATTTGACGTGTACCAGCAGGTGGAAGTGTGAACGCCATCTAAACAGAATGAAACACTGTTCTGCAATCCGTGGCAAACAATACAGCGAACAATTTGCACAGCAAAGGAGGACAAGCATTTGTCTCCTTCTGGAGCAAGTATTCTGATTATACATTACCAAGTCGGACATCGTTAAGAAATTTTATGCCATGTGTTCGTGACAATGTTGAAAGAAGAATTAAAGCAGAATTGAAAGATAGAAAATTGTGGTCATGTGTGGACGAAACAATTGATCGGCAAAAACATTCGGTGGTGAATGTGATGATACGTGCAATGGAAGAGTTTGAACCGTCATCTCCTACCTTACAAAAGAGTTGCAAAATGTACTAGCGATGAAGTTTTAAAAGTGGTGTTGAGCGCATTGAACAAATTTCAAGTTCCAACAATCCAACTTTTAATGTTTGTTATGAGTTACAGTGTCGCTAGTATGCTTTCCTTAGGCCGATCTCTTGAAGAAGAGAGTGGCAATCTGTTGCATATAACATGTAGAGTCCACGCTTTAAACCTTGTGGCGCAATTAATTCCTAAATGTTACCCACGAGTACATGATTTAATAGCTCATACGAAGGCAGTCCTCAAAACGTACAAAAAAAATTCACGAACTGTCCCAAAGTGAGCAAGATAGTCAGGTAAAATGTGATCTAGAAAGTATTCGCAAGAACTACTATGGACTAGCGGAGGGAATTGAAAAATTACAAGATGATTCGATGTCGTTTGTGGATTCTGTTCAAATTGTGAATGATGTTCACTTGTACGTGTGTACGACGGAAGGTGAAAAAGTGTAATACGAAAATTTGATAGTGTTATCGACAGGGATTCAGATTTTCTTATACTAAGACAAATTTGCGAAGGTGCTTCGAATGATCCATGAATTTGTCACAAGGATTACTTTAACTTTGCAAATATAACATCACTCGATGTGGAACAGTCATTTTCATCATTAAAATTATTTATTTGACTCATTTGACTGAAACAAGTGTGAAAACAAATTTAATGATTCCAATATTTAATGGATGCCACACAGTTTGTGATTTCTTGGAAACTTCTTAAAACAGTAAGTGTTTCAGCACGTTATATGTGATGTTTGTTAATTATATTTAGACATTCAACTATTTTATACTTATTTATTTCGACATTACCCTACAACTGTTAACTGTACTCTCTTGCTAGCACGTGGTTATAGTAAAAAGTACCACACACACACATATGGCACAATACAAAAAAGGTATTTTATTTCAGTATATTACGTATAATATATTGTTTATCATTATTTTATGTGTAAACATTCCTGCGTCCGTATCGCCTATGCTCACTCATGAAGATCACGATCATAAATTATGCGGGTACATAAACGTTACTGAACACTCGCTTTGATACGGCCGCTCGACCCTTTCACGTTGTTCTCCGCACTGTACTGTAACTTGCCCCACTTTGGCGAGACTAAATATAACACAGGCAAATACAAATAGAATTAATTCTCATATTACGTAACATCATGTTGATGTTAAGAAAGTTTTGTGAATAGGTGAATTAAATGGAAATATGAATAGAAGACGATTTGTGTATAATATTTACATATACATCGGTACAGTATATTTTGCGTGTCGTGTGGTGCACTTCTTGGTCTGTCTCTAGCATAGATAACTCCACCTAGGTAGAAATGTTCCGTACTAAATGTTGCGACTCTAAAAAATGCCATCTGTTGGTTTGGGAAGTTTTTGTCGAGTGTGCTGTCAAAACCGGTGGCTGTATGTGGTGGGAGATTTAAAATATATTTATTTCTTTTCTTTTTGGATGGTTGGTAGACATGGAAACACTGGCATTTTTTAAAAATTTTTATTTTGTAAAAGTTATACGAAATTACATGGTACGAGTGTGGTATTACATTGTGCAATAATGAGTAAAGGCTGGTATTCAGAGGGCCGAAATCTGCAATAATCAACAGAAGTTGGACTTTGTGAATTCCATGCCTTCATTACAATTTCAATGAATAGATGTAAATATTTGCAATAAGTTTTATATTATCAACAAAATAATTTCTTTCAAGCACATGTAGAGCTACATGAATTATGTGTAACTTTCCAAATTGAAGATTAATGATATGCCATTTGTAGGTAATTGTAAAAGATCATTTTGTCTGCCCAATATATACTCTATCACAGTATTGACGTTAGAGTTAGTAAATTCCCGATTTTTCCCATGTTATCTACAGAGTGATTTTATGTTTGAGGACAGTTTAAATTTCGCGCGGTGGATTCTAGGGATTTGACATGTTAAGTGTGGCCATTGTGAGTATCGGTATTTATATTCATTTTTACTTGTAATCTGTTCTTCTTAGAGCTACTGTTTATATTTCATTCCATTTTTTTATCATATTTACATTAATTTTCTGCTTAGAAAATCAATATGTAATTGATTTTTTGAAGATCTGTTGTTAATATTTTATCACCCATCCAAAATCTATTTGCTATGCTACTGGTTACGAATTTAAAACCAAATCACCAACGTGACAAAGATTTAGCAAGGCGCGAAATTTAAACTGTCCTCAAACATTTAAAATCACTCAGTACTTGGTCTTTGGAGATTCATAGAAAGTGTTAGATGGTATTGTTTGCCAAAGAAAAAACATTTCGCAATCAACTGCAGAAAAGTGTTCCTAAGGCCTTTCATGAAACATGCTACAAAATGGCATTTTACAAACTAATTACAAATGCTACTTCCCACTCTGGTTTTATTTTTAACTGTTACTCACATGCTAGGCCTCTTAATAGTAGTGCATATCTTTGTAGGATCAGCGAACAATTGCAATTTATATGATTTAACTGAGTTGCTCCTATTACACATCCTTAGTTTAAGATTAAATGCAGTTCTGATGAACAATAAAGTGAAATGCCAAAAGTGAATGTTCGTAAGACTGATTTGAATCTCCAAAGATAAATATACAGGTATTACTAAGTTTTATGTATCTATTTGTTGCCTACGTCTACGTCTTGTAACACATCAAGTAATATAATGCTGAAATCCGTACATTCACCTGTTTTTGCTGTTCTGTGCAGATTGACAGACCTCCAGTCTACTCCATTGGAGTTTGATGCTGCAGCACTGCTTCCTGCCAAATCTCTGCAAAGGATATTATTGCTATATTAGCAATGCAATTTTTTTTTAAGTTTTGATAGTGATATTGCTATTTTTTCCAAGTGGAGGTTTCCCATTTGCCTAACGCTTATCTCGTACTGCAGTTTTATAGCAATCTCTAGATATAACCACATTTGTAGTAGCTACACGAAAGGATTCCCAAACCATAGCTTCACCAGGCTTTGAAGTATTTGACATATTACAAGTACTTCAGTCCACTCCATCGAAGTCCAGTGTTACAGCAGTAGTTTCAGCCATGCTTCTCCAATACTCGTTCCAAAACATCTGCAAATATATATAAAAGATATTATTGTTATAATGGTAAATGAACACATTTTTCCTTTATATGTGGAAATCACTCTTCTTTACTATTACATTTGTTCTTAACCGACTTATCTCTTACATCTTCATTTACTTACTTACTCTTCTTTCTACTGTTGGCACAAGGAGGAATAGCGACGGTATTGCATTTTTCTTCAGAACATTCTTTAAAGCTCGATTCTCATCACGAAAGTACACATGGCATATTAGATGAGAATTGTATATCTGCTGAGTTTGTTTGGGTTAAATTTCCATTAACATAAGTAGCTAGCCACACATAAAAGGATCCTGGACATATCCTGGGGTTCGCGAAACGACGGAGTGAATGTTTGTTACCGTATCCATGGACGGCACAATGTGCGTGCAGCATGACGATCTAAAGCAAAGAAACTTGCAACACACTTGAAAACTACGATGTATTATATTAGTACGAACGATTTTAGTGCACTACTACTACCTTCAAGAAGGCCGAATTTTAAATGTGGGAGTGCAGTAACGTTCGAAATGTGTTTGCTGAAAATAAACGACCACCACCAACCAAGATAAAAGACCCACGGACAAGGGACAGATGACAGCACGAGGAAGAAATATAAAAGTGGGTGCAACACTAACCAGAGAAAAGGCACAAACAATTTCAAATATATATCCTGAATACTTTTGATTACTAGCAATATTAGTTGCTAGTGACCTAAAACAGCTCAACATCACCAGCACAGATAGCACAAAGGTTGTGTGGCTACTGTTTTGTGTGGTGACAAGTAGGATATGTGGAAACTCATATATTACCGCTTGGAGACAAGCTTTGGCGCTGTCGAGAAGTGGCCTTCGTACTAAACATTATAGGCGGGAATTTGAAAATTGTAAATAATATATTAATTCAATATCCAGCTTTTCTATTCTTTGAAATAAGCATGCAATCAAAAAGATATGTATCAAAGAAGACGTTTATAAAATGTAACTTGATGCATTCTATTGATTACAAACATACTGCAAAGAATACAAAACAAATATCACAATTCTAATAGCTAATTTGTAGCATTCACAATATCAAAGAAATCAAAACATGTGGAAAAATAATTTTATTACACACTATAATTTACAATTTGCATAAGCATAAACCAAAACAGCAACAATTTTAAATATATAAAGGAACCAAGTAACAAAAATAAAAGTTAAATGAAAATAGTAAAAATTGTAGATATATCAAATGGAAAAATACAAATAAAGGTCAAATAGAAATAACAACAAATTAAAGATTATGTACATCACTAATAAAAATCTAAGCTAATAACAAAAATATCCAATAATTTCCAGTAGATCATGATCCGTGATAATTCTTGAATTTGACGTAAATGAGGGTTCTGTCAGTAAATAAAGTATATAATTATGTGTATTCTCTAGAATAAATGTAATTAGAGTTATTACCTGGTTGACATAATTCTACAAGGGACTGCGGATTTAGAATTCCTGTTGTTTCTTCTTGCAGGAATGAATGAGTGTTTGGTCATAATGTATTCTGTATTAGAGTAAATTTTGGCCCAAATCAAGAAATAACTAAAAAAGATATAATTGTATTTCCCTATTAAGTAACACAGTTTCTTTGCTCCAAGAAGTATAACAACTTAAACATATCCCTTATAATAAGTTAGCCTTTAACAAATCTTTATGTCACAATATCGTGGAAAACACCTTGATTAGGGGTTTCAGACGCGTTACATTGTTCCCAGCTCAGAATTGAATTTTCCAAAGTTGGATCCTCATTAAGAGCTGCAAGTAGTACAATGTGTTCTTAAAACTTGCAAATAGCATTTACTTTCACTATGAAGGTAACTCAATTATTTAGGATTATATTAGAGATAATGGTCAATAAAAATGATCCCTTTAAAATTGTGATTGATAAAGATTATCAAAAATAGTAATATTTCTTTTGTACATGGTTAACATATTTATTGCGTACATAGTAATTTCTCAATATGTAATCAAATGCTATGTAATTTGGTTTTCCCAATTCGAGTTATTCATATGTTGTACACCTACAACATATATTTTGTGTAATTCCAAGGTCTTATAATTCACATTGGAACAAATGACAGTTATGCTGTTGAACTACAGAATTGCAGTGCAAACTAATGTGTAGTTTGTCATAATTATGTGATTTGTCTTTTTTCTATGATATCGATAATGTAAAAACAGATTACGCGAGACATTTTGAAAAACCCAATTAAAAAAAAATTCACGATTTAATATTAGTTGTGCCTACATTTTTCATTTCATTTTCTTATTTTAATAAATTGCATTATAATAACATTGCCGTATTATTTCACGTTTGATATCTATCGGTAAAACTTATGAACACTATTTTAAAATGCACAACTTTTAAACGCGGCCCGCAACGTATTTGCGCACTAAAGTTTGGCCCACACATGTCAAAGGTTGCCCGTACTTGTTCGAAGAGAATCTTTGCTGCTTTTGAAGTATTCTTACAAACACAAACACGCGCACCATACTTATACGAATCAGTATAATATAAACTTCACACATTGAAAAGCACTCAACAAAAATGTACTCAAACTGGAATCTACTGCCTTTTATATTGTTTTCACGTTATAATTACAAAAGTGTCGACAATAACAATGGACCGGAAAGAGAGGCAGGAGGAGGGAGTAAATATAGTGAAGTTTGATGCGATAGTACTGCTCCTAGGAAATGGCGCCCGTACTAAAACAAAGTTTGTTTAGTGGATCAGCGCGCGTAAGATACAGTTAAAGAGAAAAATACTAAATGAGATCATAATGAGATTATCATGAAGGTTAGGTTAAAATGGCTGCAGATGATAAATTATTTTTCCATAAAACTGTTCTACATTTTAATGCTGCCGGAATATAATCATATATTAAGCTTTAGGAGACAAGTGTATATTATTTTGGAGGAGAACGGAAAAATTCCGGATTCCGTCCTATTAGAGTACAAATAAAATTTCTTTAGAATTCTTTTAACTAACGATGAACTTAAATTTCAATTGCAAAAAGGTAGGACATATAGCTAGCAAATGTACTGAGCCAACAGTTCCCAGTAGGGAATTGGTTCAATCAAGCGCCGCTCCAATTATGTGCGTTACTGGTAAAGACAATAATAAGTCAAGTGATTCTATGGAAACTTCAGTAAGCACAACAAACACTATCCAGGATAGAGAGACAGTAAATAAAAAGAGGCAAGCTCCCGTTTCTCCAGAACCTTGTGGTTCTGAGGACAGGGCGGACGAGCCTTTTATACAAGAACCTACCGAGAATCCATTTAAAGAAGTTTTTATCAAGCCTTGTGTTAAAAAGAAAAAAAAACCTTCAGTAACAATTTCTGATGACTGTCCTAATTTTAAAGAGTTTCAACATTTGTTCGAAAGTGGTTCACAAGCGGTTAGTTATGAACAAATGTGTGAATATTTACGGGAAGTAAAAGGTAAAGAGAACCCAGAATTCTTTATCAGACAATATACATCCAATGTGGACGAATTTCTTCTTCTGTTAATTTCTTTAGTGAGAACCATCAAATCAAATACCCTGAAATCTCGTATTAAAAGAATAGTAAGAAAGATTCAAATTCGTTGTCAAAACAGTGAAAAGGTGAAAGAGGGAGATGAGCGATTTTCTTTCAGATCATCTCAGGAGTATGCGACTGACTGTTCAGAGGATTAAGAGTACGTTAATTGTTAATTGTATAATATCCTTTTGTTTTTTTTTCCTCTTTTTATTTCAAATTCAGTCCACAATTGCATAAATTAAGAATTCTTCAATGGAATGCACAATCCGTCGTAGCTAAAATGGATAGTCTAGATTGTATTATTGCAGAACACCAGCCCCATGTAATTGCTCTTTGTGAAACGTGGCTTAAGTCATATCATCAATACATGTTTAAAAACTACAATGTAGTCAGACAAGATCGTGCTGATGGATACGCTGAGGTGGCTATCTTAGTACAGAGCACTATAAGATATGAAATAATTGATTTAACAGGCATAAATAATGACTATGTTTTGTGGGATTAAGCTTCTTAATTTCAATATTGTGTTTTCTATTTACCGTACAAATCAGTGTCCTGTCAGGATTATGTATCCTTTTTCTCGCAAATGTCGCCATCCTTTCTAATCTGCGGTGATTTCAACGCTCATCACACCGGCTTCGGTTTCTCAAAAAATAATAATGCAGGGAATATCCTTATGAAGGCAATTGATACAGTCGAGTGCGTTTTCTTGAATAACGGTTCCCCTACTCGAAGTTCATGACCAGATCATAGTTCCTCAGCTATCGATTTAACTTTTTGCTCGCATGACATAGCACTAAGGAGTAATTGGCATGTTTTAGACGATCCGTATAGTTCAGACCATTATCCTATATCTATTTCTGTCGAATATCCAGGTATCAATATTAATACAGTGTATCCTACGCGTAGGTGGAATATAGATATCAAAAAGATGCAAAAATATACCGACTACTTGGCTAACAATCTTGTTAGTATCCCCAATTTTTCACATGCGAAAGAGAGAATTGAATTTTGTGTAGAAAGTATCAGAAAAGCGGCTGATGCTATTTTTGTTGTTAAGAAACCTTATTTATATACCCAACAAAAAATCGGCTCCTCCCTGGTGGGACCACGAGTGTACAGAAGTTGTACTGAACCGTAAGAAGGCTCTGCAGAAATTTAGAGCAAGGCGTACGTTAGAAAGCTACGTAAAATATCGAGAAGTAGTTGCGTACTCTAAAAGATTCCTGAAACATAAAAGAGGAGTAGTTGGCGAAATTTTGTAACACCTTATCAAAAGATACGCCTACCGCTAAAATATGGAAGACAATCAAGTCATTTAAACAACCATCGAATAACCAAAATATCAGATGCTCAGTTGTATCCTTTTTTATATTCTCTAACGCCTGATTTTGTCACATCTTCTGTTATCTCTATTAGTAATGTTAATAATAACCATGATCCCATCCTTATGATTGAATTGTATAACGCTCTTAACAATGTTAACAACACTTCGCCTGGCATAGATGATATCCCATATAACCTGTTGAGATACTTGCCTGGTATGCATAAAGAAATTTTACTTCATGCTTTTAATGATATGTGGTTAAGAAACGAAAGGGTGGAAATACTTAACCAAGTTCTTATTATACCCATTCTGAAATCAAATAAAGATCCGCATCTATTAACTCATATCGGCCTATAACACTTAAGTCTTGTATAACGAAAATCTACGAACGTCTAATCAAATGCAGATTGGATTGGTGGTTAGAAGATAAAAATATTCTGCCCATTTATCAGTACGGCTTTAGGACATCCCGAGGTGCAATCGACGCTCTAACACAATTAATAACAGACGTGCAAATCGGCTTTACGCAGAATGCAAGTGTTGGAAATATTTTTTTGTATATCCAGAATGCGTATAACGCTGTCAATTTGAATATATTGGAAGATAAATTGATAATTATAGGTTTATCGCCGCAAGCGTCTTGTAGGATCGTCGACCTTTTTCGAGATATTAAGTTGTTTGTCAGATCCAGTACAAATACAAGAGTTGGCCCTAAATTGTTATCACATGGTTTGTTGCAGGGTTCCAGTTTGAGTCCTTTACTGTTTAATTTCTATACATATGATCTGCATTATACCTTTAGTCACAATGTTAACATCATCCAATATGCTGATGATATCTGCATATACTTGGTAAATAAAAACACCGAAAAACTTTCTAAAGATCTTTCAAATAAAATGAGGTTGATTAAGAATTGGTTACAAAACAATGAACTACAACTTTCCTTTGATAAAACGAACGTAGTCAAGGAGAGTTCCACTTTCAAGTATTAGACTTGAAGCGGATAGCTTTCCAATTCATCAAAATGTTAAGTATCTGGGACTTATAATCGATTACAAACTAAGATGGACCTCTTATATTAACCATATAATCCAGAAAGGGGAAGAACTGCTAAATATTCTACGTATAATCACAAAAATTAGGTGGGGTGCAGATTTTTGTTCTTCCATGAATGTTTATAGAGCGTGTATTAGATATATTATTGATTACGGTGGTGGTAACACTAATGCTACAAATCTACGTAGAATTGATATTTTACAAAACAAAGCCTTGCGCCTCTGTCTGGGTGCGTTGAGGTCTACACCTATCTGCGCCTTACAAGTGGAAGCTGACGAACCGCCTTTAGTGTTTCGTAGACGCATCGTGTCAATTAAATATGTACTAAAACTAAGGTCGTTGCATACGTCCCCTATCTTGTTGAAGATCAAACAGTTGTGTCTTCTAGATTTGACTGCACGTTACTGGCAGAAGAGAGGATCCCCTGTTTTATGTGATGCTGTCCGATATACCGCTGAATTAGATCGACGCCTTTATAGGGGTTCGAGTCTTGCAATCTCATACTTTCAATATATTAAACCCCTAAATATTGTTTTTCCTCCCTACATCGGGTAACAGGACCACGACGTGCAGCTTTGCTCATCCATTCTAAGACTCTACCAACAAAGTCTGATTATATATACAGACGGATCTAAAAGTAACAATGGATGTGGATGCGCTTTTTACTGTTATAACAGTAGGTATAAAAAGCTTTTTCGTCTTGACATCGATGGATCAGTATTTACTGCGGAAGCCTTAGCCATCTTAGAAGCAATTCGTTATTGTGCCTCTACTAACTTTAAGCACATTGTTATAATGTTCGACTCTGCTAGTGTGTTACAGGGCCTATCTTCTTTCAAATCTATCAGTAAGATAAATCATATATTATTAGATATTATGAAAGTTGTATCATACTTGGAGTCCAGGGATACGTATACAAAACTTTACTTGGTCCGAAGTCATGTTGGGATTTTTGGTAATGAAACTGTTGACAGTCTCGCTAAAGTCAGTTGTACTGATGGAGTAATTTACAATCCTATCCTTTCTTGTGGAGAGTGTTTTGCAATTTGCAAACGGGAGGTGTTGAACAGAGAATGGGAAGATTTGTGGCAAACAATATGTACCCATAGGATGACTCAATACGCTTATATTCGTCCATGTATCAATATTAAACCGTGGTATTATGCGAATGATAACGTATCTCGGTATTATCGTACAACAATTGCCCGTATTAAATTTGGACATGGTCTTTACCCCGCCCATTTGTTTAGATTGGGATTGGTGGAATCAGCTGCATGTCACTGTGGCTATGAAACGGCTGATCTGAATCACATTTTCCTTGGTTGCGGTTCGCATAAAAACACTATTGACTCATTCATTAATCTTTTAGTCTCACTAAAGTTCCCACTGCCTACTTCTATTATAGCACTTTTGCATTTCAACAATCGAGAAGTGTACAATTTACTTATAGAAATGCTGAAACGAATGAAAATTAGGATCTGAGCTCCAGTGGAAGTAACAACCATTCCTATGTCACCTGTGTGGGTTAACCTGCTTGCCGATGGCCGTTTTTTCGTGTGTGCAAACTGTGTCAGTTATCGATAGGCCCGGGATGTGAAATGGGTGTCCCTGTTTTGCATCACCGTGTTGCTTTCACTGGAGGTCAATAATTACTTAATCTAATTTAAGATTTAATTGTTTTTTTTTTGTCCGAGGTGTATAGGCTGTGATCCCGTAGACACCATATATAAAAAAAAAACCAAAACGTGTAAAAATAATTTTATTACAAACTATATTTACAATTTGGTTTACATAAAAGCATAAACCAAATAGCAACAATTTAGAAATATATAAAGGAACCAAGTAACAAAAATAAAAGTTAAATGAAAATGTAAATATATCAAATATACAAATAAAGGTCAAATAGAAATAACAACCGATTAAAAATTATCTACGTCACTAATAAAAATTAAAGCTAAAACAAAAATATCCAATAATTTCCAGTAGATCATGTTCTGTGATAATTCTTGCATTTGACGTAAATGAGGGTGCTAACAGTAAATAAAGTATACAGTTATATGTATTCTCTAGAATAAATGTAATTGGAGTTATTACCTGGCTGACATAATTCTACAAGGGACTGCGCATTTAGAATTTCTGTTGTTTCTTCTGTTATTAATTACAAGAATTACTTTCCTTAAAATATGTTAATAAAATTTATATGTATATTTATATAAATAAATATTTCCAAATTTCATTGTTAAAAGACGTTTGACATACTGTACTCACACATTTCAAACACATTGTATAAATATGCACTATTACGAAATTATATTTATCATCTTCAAAATTTCTCGTACGATGGAAGGATGGCACGACTGGCAGCATTTATCTTTATAATCTCACTCATATCAAGTATGTATGTACTGTGTGGCCTACCATATAGGCAAACAAATGTGTTGCTATGGATATATAAACATCGTGTCAAAGTCACACATCTTGTCATCATCTCTCCTGAGAATAATTAGTTATTTTCTCATATAACTCTATAATTTTACAAAGATCTTCGTTTATATCCAATAATAAAGTGTATCAGCTGATACTACATATAAAATCTGGAAGTTCCGGACATATATTTTGGAAGCTGAAGACCAGTCCATCTTAAAGACGAGAAATCACGTGCGAGTGAGTACGATTTCAAAGATGTTGATGACGTCGAATCTTCTTAAGTTCTTCAAAATTATTTGTATCTATTGCACTCATTTTTGTTTCGCTATATTAATTAGAATATTTAAGGATTAAGCTAGACAGGGATTGCATTAGGTTTTCTGTAAAAAACGGTATATATTTATTAATTTGTCAATATATTTATCTTTTTAACTTAACATTTGGTTATTTTAATTAGAAAACATTATCACTTAATTTAAAAGAAATTGATAAAAATGTTAAGTCAAAGAATCCATTTAAGAAAAATTAAAAGAACCTGAGATTTTCCACCACAATATATTGCATAAAATGCATATTCTTCCTGGTCTGAATCCACTTTATGCTGTTATTAATTAGCTGTTTGTATATCTTTACGGCTGCACCAATAACGTTGTACCTCTATAGTTATTACAGTTTTTATGTTTTCATATCTTTTTCATTCACGCACGCCATGTTCAGCATATCCAAAAGTATTTTTGTTCGTCTTTTACCAATGTTCTTAATCATTTCTGCGACTATTTAGTCTTTTCCATGTGTTATTCCATTGTTCAATTTTTTTATTACATCAATCAGTTCTTCTAGTGTAAACTTTGTATCGTCTTCTGCTATATTTTCGCTTTCTGTAATAGTCGTCTTACGTATATTTCCTTTGCTGTAAAGTAGTTCTTCGCAATGTTTTTCCCATCGGTTTCCTTAGTTCTCTTTCATCCGTGAGTATTTCTTGCTTGCATCATCTATTGTTTTTTCCTTTCTACGCGATTTCAAAACTTTATAGGATACTTTTTGATATCCTGTGCTATCTCTTTCCATTTTATCACCAAATTCTTTCCATTTATTTGCTTTTGCTTTTAACACTAATTCTTTTGTTGTCTTTGATTACGTATTGCTCTTCTTTCTTGTTTGCTAGATATTTTTTTTCATTGAACGTAATGTAATTCTTCAATTTACTATTTTCTCTCTTTTCGGAAACTTTCAGTCAGATAAAATAATCAGATGTGATTGCTCTAGATATTTTGATTTTATTTTCGATGCGCTTCGGGGTTGTGTTACCCCTTCTTCGAGACAGCATTGGAAGTCACACTCTATAAATTATGCAATCACTTAACTAAATCAAAGAATATTCATTTCTTACAAAATATTGGGCTTCTTGCGACACCTCGAGAATTTCTTTAAAAGTTATTTAAAATCTTGTATGATAAATAACCACGTTAGAATTATAATAAAACCATTCTGTTACCTGCTTAATCTAGCGAGCATAGATGTTTCTTCAGTTTTTTCATCCTACGGATAAGAGTGGGAAATTGCGTAATTTTTTACGGTTGCCTAACAGACAAAGCAATCATAATCTTCTTTAAGGAAACTTTTAGTCGTTCAATGTGCAGTAAAGCTGAGAAGATCGTCAGAAGGAGATTAGATATGTAAGCGTTTCTGTGATGAACTTACATCTACTGAATATATTAAAACCAGTAGATGTAGAGAATATTTTTGTAATGATGTTCCTAAAAGGAAACAAAGAAGCATATTTTTGTCCCGCATCTCTTGCTACCAAAGTGTAAATATGTAAGGAAATAATTATTTTAAATTATTAATTTATTATCTGATAATAAAGAGAATATATTCCAATAGTTCCTTGTCTTTATTTTCATCCTGATCCAGCAGAAATTCCAAAATGATTTTTAAATAGTTTCGACATATTTTCTTCTTACAGTTGATTATCGTCACCATTGAAAAATAATTCGAATTGCCCATGCAAGGACGTGATGTTTTGGCTTACCGTTGTGTGTAAAAAAGCGAAACCCACAATGTAGTAAATAATATACACTATCGTACATAAAATTGTTTGCATTATACAAAATAACAAAATAAACTGAACAGATAATATAATCTAAGGCAATTTAATCAGATAGGGTTCACAATACCTATCTAAATACGTTCCTTAAATATCTTTCTAAGGGCCGGTTCATTCACATTCTGATAAAGTGGCAGATAACCACTGGCAGAAATTGATCAGGTAGCAGACATCTCATTTTGGTATATTCATCTTATTTTATGTGAGAGGTAACAAACCAGGACTGTCTAATGTTTTTCGATGGTTAGTATAGCAATGAATAAAAGTGAAAGATAGTCTTATGTCCGTTGTAATGAGAAAGACAAACACATAATTACAGTTACCGTGTTACCGTTACAGTTACCGTATTACCGTTACAGTTACCGTTACAGTTACAATGTTGACAATGAGAGCCCACGTGCTCTCGAAACGCTGCGTTCCGCATAATTAATAAATTTGTGTGAGTGGTGTTTACTGCTCTACCTGTGAATTTGACTCTGTAGCTTTCGCTAATGACTTAAATACTATTCCATTGCATCATATCTACAGTTTGCTTAATATTGATGATAAACTTTGCATTCTTAATGAATTCATGCTTCGGTGAAAGCAGTTTCTTTCAAGAAAAAAAAATACACCATGGTTAACTGATAATATTAAATTTATGATGAAACTCAGGGGTGACGCTCTACCGAGGGCCAAGGGAAGCAAAACTAGTGTATTTTTTTTATTATTGTAAGCAACTACGCAATTTTACAACCTCTGCTATTCGTCGTGAGAAACGTGCTTACTTAAGTCACATATATAAAATGCGAGGTGCAAAACTCCAAAAGCTCCAAATTACCAGCTCATTTGTCGGACGTTAACGTAATTAATGATCATTTTTTTTTGTTTTATGCACAACGGCTCTGCTATCACTGATCTTGTAAAACATTACAATAGCAATGCACGTACTGATGCTACGTTCAATTTCAGGTTATTATCACTTGATGATATAACAATCGGTAACACGGTTGACAAAAGGCTGCGTTCCGCATAATTAATAAATTTGTGTGAGTGGAGTTTACTGCTATACCTGTGAATTGTACATCCACATAGTCCTTGCAATCGTCATTTACAGAGTCAAAATACGAGAGGTCTCTGAACGTACAGGTAAATGATCAGATATAATTAAGTCATGTAACACATCGCAACTGTTGAACGAAGTATCAGATAGTACGACTATTAGAATCCAAAAGATTAATATTGAAATCCACAAAAAAAAACTAATTCATGAGTGTGCACCACAAAATGAGATAACACATTTTCAAACTCGTCAATAAAGAATGCAGTGCCGACCGAAGAAGGTCTGTAAACAATGTCCACCGTGACACTTACACTGCCAATATATAGTTTAACGCAGAGAGGTACTGATTCAGATCAATACACCCAATATACACCGAATATCTGAAGCTATCCCTAAAATGGACGGCTATACCTCCATCACGTCTACCGTTAAGCCTATCTTTTCGGATCAAAGTATAATTATTGGCGGAAATTACATTATCATTAACAGTATCCGTTAGCCAGGTCGCATGGAATCCCGCCAAAAGAGAGCGCAATTTAATATGAGCAGCGAAAAACGTTATCGATTAATCAGTTCTATAAATGTCAAGTGAAAGTAATATTATATGTTGCAAGTAGTCCTTACACGTGATTAGGAAAAGTACCAAATTAGATAGCAGAAGCAAATTGAAAAGTACCAAGTAAAACTACACTAACATACTGATTTATGTCAGTGGGTAGAGAAAGAAAAGCACCAACAATAAAAGAAAGTTAATATGTGTATCTGGCAATGACAGTAGTAATTATTCAACCTCTTAATTCAAGCCTAATATAGATACAAAATTATGCAGATACAAACCTTAGCAGCCAAAATGAAAATAGAAAGAGTGCAAAAAGCTAATTAAATTAATGTATACAATGTGTATATATTATTCCCAAGTATTAATGTAAGCGGTTATTGGATGAAGTATGTAAGCCCAACAATACTGGCAAAAACACAGTCCCTATCCAATTTATTGCGGTCAGTTGCTCAAATAGCAATTTTCTTAAGATATATAATGAAAAACGTATTGTACAAGCGTAACTTTATTCAAATCTGTTTATAGACATCGTCACAAGTATATTACTAATATTTTGTAATGCCTCCTTTGGCTTTTATAATTACACTTATACTTTTTTAACATACTGTCTATGCAAGCGTTAATGGTATGTCTAATTGTAGCGTCATTTTGCCACGCATCTTCAATATTTCTTACTAATTGCTCCTTTGTAGTTTTCTCCTCGAATGCACGCGTGATTTTAGAACACTCACGTTCTCAATTGCATTGTGGACGGGAAAATTTCCTGGTCAAGGTCAAGGTGGCACAGCGTGCGTCATCAAAAAACTTTGGACAGATTTGATCACGTAGCATGGTGCCATATCGTCCATGAATGTGTAAGGGCCATCATTCGGATCTAAATAATTGATACATGGCATTAAGACATCCTACAATACTTGCTTACATTGGTGTTGATTCATAGCGCCTGTGGTCCAGGACCTTCGATTGATATATGATAGGACCATACCACAACTGACGGAGGAGTTTCACGGTTTTAGTACACTAACTTCACCAAACCGTTCAGATGGACCTCTAGCAAATTGAGCTCTTTCGGTCATAGCTTCTAGTTTTACTCATCGCTGAATACGATCTTTAACGAAAAGACAACAAACATGATTTACATATTCATTTAAGTTATTTTGTCTTACCTTTCGCCAACCTCCAATTGTATAATGTTGATCACGTATTGCCTATTCATAACGTACTCGCTTCATCATCAGTGTTAATCTTGGCTTTTTCAGGGTGCCGTCTACATCTTAATTTGGCTTCGTACAATCGTCTGCGTACCGCACACGTGGATATTTGCGCTGCTTCTCGAGACAATAACATTTCCTATTTCATAAGCGGATAAACCTCGGTTTTCAGTTGCTAGTTGCAGGATACATTGCTTATCTCGATTAGTAGTGATCCTTTTCTTGCCGCAAAACGCTCCTCCGGTACTTGTGGGCGGTATCTTTTCTTTCATTAAAACGGCGGGATACTACTTCTTTCCTTTGCAATTGTGCGTTGAGAATACACTCCTATACCCAACAATACCCCAATACGCATTTTTTTCTCATTTGGTATGTCCTTTTTTTACCCATAACGAAAGAATATAAAGCGCATACAAGCAATAACTTAGAGTGCAACACTAACACGTAAAAAAAGGCGTTGTTACATAAACAGACAAATATTCTTTCTACAATAGTAATCGATCCAAATAATATTCTACGAATTACAGTGCCTTTCAATCTTGTTTCTACCGATCTTTTATACAGTATAGAATGATTTATAAGGGAGATAGTAATAGCGAAGAGGTTACTAAGTGACACTTTCTCAATTTCTTAGAAAGATATTTAAGGAACGCATTTAGATAGGTATTGTAAACCCTATTCATGAATTGTCTACGTGCGATCTGCAGATTTATCAGTTATAAATAAGTCCCCAACAGAGCGCATCACAGAGCGAGAGTCATACGTGAAGCCAAAGATAGTGCCGTCGAAAGTCCATACCTGTTTCATACCGAATGTGCTTTTTTTAACAAAACATAGTTACGAGAAATTAGGTCCTCCACGACAGTAATATCCTTGAATCTAATGTATTTAACAGTTTTAATCCTATTCGTCATTGAGTTCCATTCAACAAGTACATTTTTTTATCAAATAAGAAATGTGATGTTCCTAGCATTATTTCAATTCGTGTTGTTTGGTTAGCTTTTAAAAATAATATGACATAAATAATCAAATCAGTTTTATTTGTTCCAAACCTTTAGCACGTACAGCATTAAAGCTATACGACTCATTGAGTTTTGAGCGTCTATAATGTTGTCAACGCCCAATCCCATGATATGAACGTTTGATTCGTTTCGATACGCTTATCACAAAAATATATAACTTACACATCTGGATAGCAGATAGCCATTCGAGTTATTTGCTAGTTCTGTTGGTGATCATTAATTCAAAATTACTATTGTAGTACCAATTTAGTTGCAAATTTCGTCTTGGTGAGCTAATTAACTTAAATCAGTGTAATACATCTACATATAACAAATAAAATAAAATATATACACTTTGCATATAATCCGGTCTCTAATTATTATTATTATTATTGAAATTAAGTCCATCAATTGCAAGTTCATTTGATTCGATCTCATAACCACCACTAATAAAAGTGGCCAGAAAAACAGTCAGAGAAATGTTGGACAGCATTATGCAGCAATTTACGCGATCTGGTACGAGCCGATCCCAGGAACCCCATACGCGCGCTGAAAGCATGTGTGTACGGCATGCAATAAGAAAACGTCCTAAAGTAAATTTATAATACATGAAATAAAACTTATCTGCTTGATTTACTTATCAACAAAATTTGTTATAAACAATACGTATACGTATTTCTATTAAAAAATCGATAAACAATTTATATACTTTTTTACTAAAACATTTTAATAAATCTGTACCATACATAAACCATAACTAATCATATAGGCATTTACATTTATCAGTATTACCGGAGTTAATCAACCCATAACTTATATCCCTATATATCTTGCTTGATACCGAAACAAACGTACACATATACACTGCCGTCCATATTCCTGCGGACACGCAAATAAATTAAAAACAAAAAAACGAGAAAATATTCAAATTCATTCTTCTAAAACTTAAAATTTTCATTGCATTTTATTAATAGCGATCAAAAATTAAAGTATAAAAGTACAAAAAAATTAATTCTTACAAAAAATAAACAAAAACACTCCGTTCATCAGAAACTCCCACTTGCGCGAAGAACAGCTTTCACAATCCGAAGCATGGACTCCACTAGTCTTCAAAACCTCTATCTGGCGTATTAGTCCATTTCTTTTGTAAAATGTTCCACTGCTGGGCTACGGAGGGAGGGCATACTTTTCGGACCCTCCTGTCCAATTCATCCCATAAAATCTCGATAGGGTTTAGATCAGGGCTTTACAGCGGTCATGCCATTTTTGTAAAGTGCCATTATCCTGTTCTTCATTTAAGAAATTTTTACATATCACTGCTGAGTGTTTGAGGTCGTTGTCCTGGATGAGTACAAAATTTTTGCCGATTAGACGTTGTCCCGATGGTATTGCATTTTCTTGTAGTATTTCTAAATGACCCCCTTTTCCCAAAATACCTTCGATTCTCTTCAAGTCGCCTGCACCGGCGTAGGAAAAACAACTCCAAAGAAGCACGGAACTTCTTCCTTGCTTGACAGTTGGCACTGTACAATCCTACAACACTCTTTGACTTTTCGGTCTTCTTACAAAGACGCGCCTTGATTGTTCGAACAACTCAAACATTGACTCATCAATTCATAGTACCATTTCTCAATCATCTACTGTCCAATTTCTACGTGTGCAACGCCGCCGTGAAGATATACAGCTTTTAATTTTCTTTTCACTGTAGTAACAGAAGTTTTTCTTGCACGGTCGCGATTCATTTCGGCGGCGATTTCTGGTGCTGTTAGTTTCCTATTTCGCTTGCTCAACAATTTTATACGGTCATCGTTGGCGTGAATTGTTATTCCCTTACTACCTGAACGTGTCAGCGCGTTGATGTATCCAAATGATACCAACAGTCGATTTATTAACATGTATTTTTTCGGAAATTTCACGCACTGAATAACCTCTGGGTATTTTAATAACTTTAGTCAGGTTCATACAAATAGATACGCTCTTAACAGTAACGCACGCACAAGCTGGCTTATTTAGAAGCTAAAGCATTTATCAATACACAATACACATTCGGATGGCCCGCTCCCACCCCAAAGAGTAAATTTATTATCTGCAATATTGTCCGAGAAAATAGTTTGTGGCGATGAGGATTATTGTGAAAATTACTATGTTGAGTTACCTGTACAATTAGAAAAGAGTAAACTTGATAAAGGACCTAATATAATTGCGTTAACGTGGATTAATAAAATAACACACAACGTAACAGACTTCTTACGATTATATCTATATCATTTTTGGGGGATCATCACCCGCGTCCCTTTTTATAACAATGTCCACCAGATGGCGCATACGATACATAATTTACAAAATAAACAAATAACTCTTTTTATTTAACACTCCCACTATTTGTTTACATTTGTAATTATATTTACATTAAATCAGTACGGAGTTAATATGTCAGCTAATTGGATTTCGCTTAGTACAAAAAAAAACATTTATTTCGTTTCGCTCATACTGTTCCCTGATGAAGTGAAATCGGACATCTATACGTTTGGTTCGCTTATGATATTCTGGATTTTTAATTAGCTTTATAGCACTTTGACTACCAATTAACAACTTTGTTGCACCCAAACACGACTATCCCATATCATTCAAGAGTTTTCGTAACCAAATATTATCTTTTACAGCTGTGCAAGCAGATACATATTCTGCTTCTGCAGTACTTAAAGTTACAGTTTTCTGTTGCCGTGGTCCCCGTATAATTGGACCTCCAGCTAACAAGCAAACAAAGTGACATTGACAATAGTCAGAATCACTAAATCCTACTAAAGTTGATTCATTTCCGATATTTCTATACATTAACCCATAATTTATCGTACCTTTTATATATTTAAATATACGTTTTACAGCTTGACAATGACTTTCATCATGATCGTTCAAATATCGAGTTACAGTAGTACTAACTGCGTATGTTATATCTGGTCGGCTAACTGTGGCCAGGAACAAGAGTGAGCCCACTGCCTCTCCAAAAAAACTCAAATTCCCCTTTTTGTTTGCTTTTTCCAATCGAACTCCTGGATCTGCAGGAATTGATATTGAATTAGCATCAAACATATTAAAACGTTTCAAGATTCTTTTTGCATATGCTGTTTGATGGACAAACAACGTTTTTGTTACACGATCTTTATCAATTATATTCCGGAAAATAGTTTTGATTCAAAAACTTTAATTTCAAAAACATGTCCCAGTTCAGTCAGTACTTCGCTCAGTCTCTTTCTGTTCCTGCTCACAAGCAACCCATCATCTACAAATAAAGCTGAAATGAGTTTATCTGCCCTATCTCTTTCATAAAATATACATTTATCAGCCTCACTTTCTACTAATTCCAATTTGTTTAGAAAATATACCAAAGTTTTATTCCAATACCTTGGAGCTTGTTTGAGACCATATAGGAACTTATTTAATTTACAAACATATTATACATTATATTCCCTTGCACGTATACCTTCTGGAAAAGACATGTAAATGTCTTCTTCTAGCTTACCATGTAAGAATGCGGTTTTTACATCAAACCGCACCATGTTAAGGTCCTCGGATGCTACAATCGTTAGAAGTGTCTTAATGGAGCCATACCTAACTACTGGAGCAAACGTCTCGCTGTAGTCTATTCCATATTGTTGATTGAACCCTCTGGCACACAGTCTTGCCTTGAATTTAATGTTTGAACCGGGGGAATGGATCTTGAAAGCCCACTTCGAATCAATGACTTTGGTTTCGTTTCTTGGTACAACGGTCCACGTCTCGTTTTTCTCATGAGCTTCAAGTTCTTCCTGAATTGTACGTCTCCATTCCTCACTATCTTGGTTCGCACCCTACCATATTTGCTTCAAATTCTTCATATCTTAAAGGCTTCTTTAATTTTTGTCGATCTCTTATTCTCTCCTTCAGTGTAGTTCCTTCAGTTGTTGTAATCTTATCTAGTTCATTGTCATTTTGTTCTTCACTATCGTCGGTAATATTTACATCTTCTTTTTGATCATCTTCAAAGAAATTGAATTCTACCACATTGTCGATAAGACAATGATTTTTATTCTCATTAGAGATGACATCTTTACTTTCACGTACCTTCTGAGTCTTTTGATTATCAATAAACATATAACTCTTTTTATTTAACAAATTGTTATTTAGATATAAAAGCAATTATATTACCTTTTAGTGGAGTTTGCAACATTTTATTGGGTGTTCGAACTAATATTAACGGTAGTGTCATACATTGTATCATTAACGTAACTCCTGACTTAGAAACATTTTTACGTGAACTTATTTGCTGGATTGATCTACGGAATTCTTTGAAAAATGGCACCCACATGTTTCTTCCCCACATATTTATTTTCATAAATTATACGCTTCAAGCCAATTCTTAAAAGAACATATTTGACATTTTAGAATAGGTTTCACGCAGAATTTAAGACAAAACTTGGACATATCCAATTATGCTTCAAATTCCATTCAATAAGTACATCATATAAGAAAAATATGACGCTTTTAGAATTATTTGAGTTCGTGCTGCTTGAAGCCTTTCTTTTTAAATAGTTAATTAATAACTAGAGGAGTTTTGTTTCAAACCTTTAGGATGTGTAGTAGAGAGTGGACAAGATAAAATAGCCCCTGAGTCATACTTCACGTGATATTTGAATCGAATGATCGAGAGGGGTCACGTGATGACCAGCGGCCATTTCATGTTAACTGTTAGTTTGTGTTTGCCAGTGTTGCGTTTTCTGTTGTTAATGATGGTTGTAAATAGGGTTCTCGATAATTCCGCTGAGTATTTATTTTTAAAATTATTTGGAATGTAAACCATTTATAACATTAAATGAAAGGTTCACGATAAAATTTCCACAAACGTTTGTTCCTTCTAAAAGCGTTTATAATTACTAGATTTAGAGCTGCAGATTCAGTCGTTAACGCCAAACGTAATCGTGTAAAGACGATTTGTTCACCGGAAAATATTTAACGTGTTCAAGAGGGTATGCTAAGAAGTCCACGGAAATAAACTAGACGTCTACCCTCCCAACTAAACAACATACAAATGTCATGCCAGGACATGTTGAAGCAATTGCATATGCGCACCGTTACTCTATAAATCTAGTAGATTTTTTATTAATTAAGAGAATTGGACATTACAAGTATTATTGAAGCACGTGGTGGTTTAAGCTTAAAAAAATGACTAATAGTCAATAATTAATGAAAATTCGAACATTTAAGCTGTCTAGAATAAAAAACAGGAAAATTACATCTGCTTATATCTACGCATACCGTATCATACCATCGAATAGCGATAAGAAAATCAACATCGATAAAACCGTTAGTAGATGATATCTAGTTGCTTATCTATTGTTGCGCGGTTATCACAGCGAATGTATAAGATTCGTAGCTGTGTACTACGTTAGTTCACCGGTTCAATTTAGTTATTTTCATTGAGTTGTAAAATTTTTGCTATCCAACAGTTTTTTCTTATTTCACTGCGGCGCCCTTATCAATTCAGCATTCGACGTTAACTCGCCTATGCTCTGGTATAAGTGCAGTTTTTGATATTCATTATTTCACTTTCTTCTATTTAATTTTCGATTTTTATACGTATTTCCCAGCAGTTTTAATATTTCATATAACAAGGCATAACGCTGCTCGTTATGCCTTCCATTACACTAGACAATCAATGTTCTTCTATGTATGCACAATTTTACATCTAATAAAAATATTTCTAATACGCCAGATCTAGGGAACAATAACAAAATAATAATGATAGCATAAACTGCGTTTTGACGTGTTTTTAAATTATTTTACGTTTTTTACATTAAGCTTTGATACTAAAATGCAACCGTTCTGTTACTCCTTGCCTTGATAATGTTGTTTTGATAACATTTTTGCGCATGCTCGTCATTAGCATCGCCTATAACAATCAACGTAATCTCCATCAAGAGCAACGCAATCATTCCAGCGCCGCTCTAACATTTCAATACCACTTTTGTAGAACGATTTATCTTTTGCCTCAAAATAGGCCTCAGTTTCAGCGATAACCTCTTCATTCGTGCGAAATTTCTTACCGGCGAGCATTTTTTGACGTCTACGAACAGCCAGTAGTCGCTGGGAGCCAAGTCTGGCGAATACGGTGGATGTGGGAGCAATTCGAAGTTCAATTCATGTAGTTTTACGATTGTTTTGATTGACTTGTGACACGGTGCGTTGTCCTGATGAAACAAAATCTTTTTCTTCGCCATATGCGGTCATTTCTTTGCAATTTCGGCCTTCAAACACTCCAATACCGCTATATAATATTCACTGTTGATGGTATTTCCTTTCTCAAGATAGTCGATGAATATTACACCACGCACATCCAAAAATACCGAGGCCGTAACCTTTCCAGCCGATTGTTGTGCTTTGGGGCGCTTTGGACGAGGTTCACCAGTTGCTGTCCACTCAGATGATGATCGTTTTGATTCCGGAGTGAAGTGATAAATCCATGTTTCATCCATTGCCACATATCGACGCAAAAATTCCGGTTTGTTACGCTTAGACAAGGCCAAACACTGCTTAGAATCATCAACACGTTCTTGTTTTTGGTCAACAGTGAGCAAACGCGGCACCCACTTTGAACAGAGCTTTCTCATAGTCAAATGCTCATGCAATATAAAGCCAATACGTTCTTTTGATATCTTTACGATGTCAGCTAACTCACGCAACTTCACTTTTCGATCATTCAAAACGATTTTGTGGATTCTTTTGATGTTTTCTGGTGTTACCGCCTCATTTGGACGTCCACTGCGTTCTGCATCATCGGTGTCTCTACGACCACGTTTGAAGTCAGCAAACCAACGTTTTACTGTTGTGTCTGATGGAGCGGAGTCTCCATAACACTTTTCAAGCCATTGCTTCGCTTGAACGGTATTTTTCCCATCAAGAAGCGGTATAAAATTAAAACACGAAATTGTTTTTGATCCATTGTTTTGAAAATAACGAAAGTAGCGTGACTCTTAGCACAATAAGTCACAAACTAATGAATAGAATATCATGAAATTTTAACAGCTGTCTTTTGAAGGTAAGTACTAACTGAGAGAAAGGTGACTGCAATAAAACTAGCGTCATCTATGTGTTAGGCCCGCGACTTTTCAGCTCATGTGTTATTTGGAAGGAAGATCTATATATATCTCTCTTGATATTTAGAATCAATCATGTTATCGCTTAATGTATTTTCTGGAAATCTTCGATTTGTTTTGTTTCTTAAAAAGTTTTGTGTCAACTTTGAAAAGCAGGCGAACGGCAAGGCAAGTGGGTCTGCGATCACGCGCAGAAAAAGAATGTGGCAAAATTCAAAAGTAAGCGTAGTTAATTTCGTACGTTTAATAGTAGATACTTTATGTGTTATTTTAAAAAGGGTATATGCAAATTTTGTACAATTTAGAAAATGAAAAATAGGTATTAAATAGTGTAGGTATTCTATTTTCTCGTCTTTCTTTAGAGTTGCGCGATTGGATCTCTCATAAACAACATGGTTTTGTATCCCAGAGTTCAACCGTTTCTAATTTCGCTTGTTTTACGCAATATGTGTCTGAAGCAATAGACAACAGAAGCCAAGTTGACACTATTTACCTGGACTTCTAGAAAGCGTTTGATCAGATAGACCATTATATTCTTCTACGAAAACTGAATTCGTTCGGATTTTCAGGACTATTACGCTCACTCTTACAGTCGTACCTGATCAATAGAGAATTTCAAGTATGCTATAGGAATTATGTATCATCCAAGCACATCGCTACCTCTGGTATACCTCAGGGATCTAATCTTGGACCTCTAATATTCTTGCTCTTCATTAATGACATTGCTAGTATTGTTGAATGCGAAACGCTAATGTACGCTGACGACATTAAACTGTTTCTAAGCATTGACTCTACTGCAGATTGTGTTTCGCTTCAGAGAAGTATCGATTGTATTTCCGGTTGGTGTAAGCTTAACAGATTGTCTTTAAATGTTTCAGAATGCACTACCATGACATTTACTAAGCGTCAGCAAGCTATTACTCACAATTATAACGTTGAGGGGGTGCCACTGCAGATGTCAACATCTGTCAAAGATTTGGGAGTGCTTTTTAACACCACTCTGTCTTTTTCTGATCACATATTTCAGTTGGTATCGCGATGTAATAAAATATTTTGTTCTAAACAGATGTTAAGGGAATTCATAATCTCTTCCCTTTTTATGATATTAATATGCTTCATTTCCAAAAACTTTTCAACCAAGTTAATGGTATCATCTACTCGGATACTTGGAAATAAATTCGTGGCGTCGAAAGAAATTAATTTTGCGTTATTTGGTAGTTTTATGTTCTCTATCTTTTGGTTTATTTCCAGATTCTATTTCAACAACGCATCTTTAATGTGTATCAATGGAAGCAACTGCTGGCGCGGAAACTGATAACGGAAGAAAATATGATTTCAGTGTAATAGCGTTAGTTGCATCTACTCTTTCGAAAAACGAAAGCGTGGGAAATTATCGCATCCTTTCCAATATGACAAAGTACCAACCTTTCGATGACATAGTGGCAGAAGTGCTCTTCAAAGGATCAGAACAAGAGCAAATCTACGCCATTCAAACGAAATGTGGCAA
Organism: Trypoxylus dichotomus; assembly: GCA_023509865.1. NCBI lineage: Eukaryota > Metazoa > Arthropoda > Insecta > Coleoptera > Scarabaeidae > Trypoxylus > Trypoxylus dichotomus. The sequence continues at coordinate 12,236,221 of CM042082.1, forward strand.
CGACAAATTCAAAATAGAAAAGTATTTTAATGAATATAATGAAATCGTGAAAACAGAAAACGAAAAGAAAATTCAATGTTATTATTTCGCCGTCAAGGACGTCGACTATTTTGCGCAACAATTTATTAAACAAGGATTACAATGGGAGAGACGCAGTAATGCAAACCCTAGAGACATTTTTAATGAAGCACCGTGTTATTTACTACGGAGTTCAAGTCGCAAATATGAACGTTTGTGCAACAACCTTTATTTATATTTCGATCAGCCTGATGCTCAAGAAATCCGCGAGAAACTCGAACAAGAATGGAAAGTCAACGTTCCCCCGCACTCGTACATCGAAAAATACTTTACCGATACGACGGAAGGTTTGAATAAAATGTCGTTTGAGCACGAATTGTTAAAAATTCGCCTTTCGAATTATATAGTGACACCCCCAAAAGCAATCTCATTTCAACACGAAGCTGTTGCGGAATGGAATCGGTTATCGTTAGAGCGGGATGTCACTATAGTGCATAATTCACAGGTATATCAGTAAACTCCACTCACACGAATTAATTAATTATGCGGAACGCAGCGTTTCAAGAGCACGTGGGCTCCCATTGCCAACCGTGTTACCGACTGTCGGTGACAATGACGGTTGACTGATATACCTGTGAATTGTACATCCACACAGTCCTTGCAATCGTCATAGTGCATAATGATGAAAATATTAAAGAATATTTACTTGGATGTATCTTGCAAAACATTTCCGACGTAATAGACATCAGCAGGTGGAACTACTTCATTGATAATGAATAACTTGAAGATAGTTGTTTGAACGAACTCGATAAGATTATCGGTAGTCGTCTTTGTATTCCAAGACATGAAAGAAAACGTTTCATCAATCTATTAGAAGCACGGATATGAGGTGAATAGGAGATGGTTTCACACCCCTGATGATAGCGGTTTGTAATGGAGATGAATACATTGCGGATATGTTATTACGCAGCGGTGCTGATGTTAATTTCGTAGCAAATGATTCTGGCCTTACAGCTTTGTATATTGCCGCACTAATTGACGATCGATATTGGGTAAAAAAGTTATTAGTGTATGGAGCGAATAAAAATATTAATACGTCCGAGGATGTTTTCGAGTCTTACGTGAAGCTATCACAGCTTTATGGTGATCTAAAGTTTTCCGCATATTGCACATTCAAGAATAGAAACAGGATTAAAGACATTATTGAAGAAGCACGGGAAATAGCAACCTGGGAAGCTAATGATGATACTGATAATACAACACATAGAAAGTATACTATGTTTTTTGAAAACTACACCTTCTGTAGCATAACGTAAAGAGGATTTCGCCACCTTTAGGATATGTCATTCCATCGATTTATTTGGTAAGTGTACTTATATGTTCCTTCCAGTTTAATCTGTTATCGATCTGTAACCCTAAACATTTTACGCGAATTTTTCGTTACTGTCGCTTAATGTAGCTTATAATTATCGGAGTATCATCAGCAATCATATTAACGAAGTGACTCGTTTGGTCGCGTGCCATTTGTATATAAAATGGATCCCTGTTGTAGTCCTCGTTGTATTGTTAACCAGTTTGATTGCGTACCTTTTCATTCGCAAGTTATTTTCACACATTACATACAATAACGTTAACAGAATTGTATTGTATCATACACCTTACCTCTATGTCCCATGACTTGTAACTTATGTAACGGGATGCTGGAACTAACGCTATCAAATGCTTTATTTTAAATAGATCTGAAAATAATCCAATGTCTTTTTTAGTTATTTTTTTGCTTCACTGATTATCATATAAAATGCGTGATTAATAAATCGGATAATGTATGTATGTATAATATGCTAGGTACGTTATTTGATGAGAAAACAGTAAGATTTTACTCTGACTCTAACTCTAACTTTACATAACAGAAATTACCGCTATTTTTCTGTATTATGTCGATTTTTGTAAATAAGTTTTGGAACAATTGTGTCGGAAATACATTCACTGAAACAACAATTCACGGTAAAAGTTAATAGTATACGCAGTATATCGGCGTTAGTTTTTAGTAATTCATCTCCGCCTACCACCGACGTGTTATTAAGACAACGAATAATGTCACAGGATCTCTTAGGCTCTATATCTACACTATTGTATAAAATTGGAAGCGTAAACTATGGCATGCGATCTATCAGTAAGCATAGACTGCACCCAGAAGTGTGCGGTTACATTATTTTATTCGTCTTGGCCAGAAATATGTTTTAACTTCATTTTTAAAGCTATTTCTTTTAAAGGAAGTAATGATGGTTTATTTAACATATATTTTATGCATTACCCCATAGCTTTTCATTAACGATTCACGTCTACAGTCTGAGAGCTGACGCTACAAATTTATTTCTCGCGCTATTTATCTATGCTTCCGCCTTAAACCAGTCAGTTTGCAAATAACACTGAATCATTCGCTCTTCTTCCCTAATTGAATTAACATAAACGAAACTTTATTAACTTATGAATCCATTCTAATATTATTAAATATTAGTTTATGTTTCAATGATATCGTTGAATTGAGGTTCTTACGTCTACAAAAAATACAAAAATTGCTCCTTCTAAGTTTAGTTTATTGTCGAAGATAAAAATGTTTAAGAATTCTAGCTACGCTTAATAAATTTAATTAAATAATTCAATTGAGCAATTAGTTCACTTAATTGTAAGAAAGTGAAATTAAAATTTAGGAAATCTTGGCATCGAACAGATTCGGCATGGATCTCTGTTTACAATATTCAAACTACATTTATTCGATATAACAATTTAAGCTAAGATACAAACATGTATTTCAACATTATGTACAGTAAAGTAATGCAATCTAAAGCAAATGTAAGAAACTAACTATTGTAGTCTTCGTTGGGGTATAATAAAATTGACTAATCTCTGCATTCGTAATATTCAGTTTACAACAACTTTTAAACTGTACACTCTCAGATGTAATGGTTTTATCTACGTTAGTAGCATACGTACAAGTAAAAGTATTGTTATAGAGATGGAGTTGGAGATGTGAATTAGGTGCAGAACGACACTTTGCGACATTTATATTGTATCTCCAAAAACATTTTCTAGCGGTACGTATAAAGTTTTCAAGCTTTTTTGATCATTTTCTCTCTTTGTATTATTCATCGTGTTACCATTGTTGTATTGCACATTTCTCCTTATAATTAATTTTAACTTCCTTGTTAACAAGATAAATTTTGACCGTATTGGCTATTGTATTAATATTTTTCAATTGTCACAACTATCACTTGCGCTGCGTTATGCGGAATGCGCCTGAAATGCAGCAAGACGTAAAGATCGAATGTGCCGCCAAGGAGTGAAACTCCTGTGATTATAAGTAGCGAATTAATTTCGTTCAGCATTTTAGATTTTGTTTTGTTAGAATGCTTATATAAGGTTTCTAGGTTTGCTTCTTGTGATAGTGTTAACGGTGTTCCATGAGGCTTTCATTTTGTTATTTGCTTGCAAAATGAAGTTGGTGTTACAGTTCCTCTTTGCTTTTTGTGCAATAAAATTAGGAGACTTACAGTAAGTTTTATAAATATCTTGTGGGATTATCCGTCTTAAAATGACGTCGTATACTTGACTTTTGTTATTGCATTCATACCGAACGTCGTCATTTAACTTTTATCGAACGCTTGTTTATTATTTTTCGTATCCTTTTCAGATATCCTTCGTAAATATTTATTATGCTTAATACCTAAATATAGCTTGTTTGGGCCCTGTTGTTGCAACGTTATGTACCAGTGGACGTCTTTTTTGCGTCCCCTTATGCCATTTAGTTGTTTATCTGTGATTGAACTTATCCGAAATATATCTTTTCGTGTATAAGGCATACCATTTTGAATATTCTGAACATAATGATCCGACACTGCAAATCTGTGTACAGAGACTGCTGCATGGCAATTTGAGTTGTGTGAATATATTATCAAATCACTGTAGCTGCTTTTATCTGTATTCTTTTTGACTCTGTAGTTGTAAACTCTAAAGACAGTAGAAAGCATAAAATGCCGTTTTTTTTATTGTCAGTATAAAATACATTTAAATTAAAATCACCACGTGCAGTGATCGAACACTTCAACTTATAGATTCAAAATGTCTTCCATTATATCGAGAAATAATTGAAAGCTACTTGCTAGTGAATAATATGTACATACATTCAATGTAATGAATTTTATTTTGGAAATTATTACTTCTCAGAATTCTAATACGGATTCTATACTCTCTTCTTTCAGACACATCAACTCAATCCAATCATCTTCAGGAATGAAGCCCATTGGAGTAAGCAGCGAAATCGAGCTGGAAGTGGAAATTTCTATGCTAAATATACGGTGATCAATTTTAAACTCACTTTGTCAAGGAATACCTCTTTGTTTTTAATTTTTTTGCTTTCTGGATATTCAATATCGGTAGTTTATACCTCTAAATCACTTACTTACATATTACTGTCGGTATCATATGCTACGTTCAATTTATCGTAGTTCTAAGTTACATACGTTATATTATAGTTACATTTTTGGAACTGTTTTGATTTCTACATTAACTGTGCCGTAGATTACGTTTAACTGTAGTTTATCATAAGTTCTAAGCCAAATACATTTAAATGGTGTATATATTTCTATACCGTTAATTATAACATAAGTTAAGTTTGATTGTTTTTGTTTTCGTATTATAATAAATTTATCCTGCTTAATTTGAGCTTTGTTGCTTTCGTTGTCAGATTTGATCGTTTAATTTTTTAGCAGCGCCCAAATAAATAGAAGTTTTATTTTGTAAGGCGACAATATCTTTCGGACGCAGCTCGTGGGCTTTTCCATATAATGTCTGTGGTTTTCTCATCGATCAATTGGAGTGGAACCAAGGATGTGATAAAAACACTTTCACCTGCACGTGATGCGTCTTGGCTTTGGTATCATACGGGATGTATCCCGAACTGCCGTCAATGCCACTCCACCTATAGTTTATTCCACAAAGAGAGAGATAAAATTCTGACCAGGCCCGCAGGCCAAATTGCAACCTACATATTTGTGAAATCAATTTTACGCAGTAAACTTAAATTTGAAAACCTCTCTGAAATATAAAATCTGTACCAAACAAAATTGCATATAGATTCTTCAGAGATTATTCTACAACTAAGACAACAGTAGCCACATAAAAGTAAATAAATTTGTCTAGAAAGCACATATTTCATTTATTTGTTGAAAAACGTTGAACTAGTGAATGTCATTATATAGATAACAGTGTATATATGGTAGTACACAATAAACAATAGAGTTGAAAATAATTTAAGTTTTAGAACCAAGTAAAAAACCCGAATATGGAATTAATTTCATTAAATTGTAGTCATTCTCTGTGTGTATAAAAAACCAATCACATTTAACTTTAAATCGCTTTCCAAATGGACAATAACAATAACAATCAAATGAAATGCATTAAATATTTTTTTCATAAACGGAATTTAATGATTATGCTTAATAGTAAGCTCTCTCCAAAGTTTCAAAACCATAAGCCGCCGTTTCGATGTAAATTTTCAAAATTCCTACCAACCTAAGGCCAACAATGTGTAAGCATATACAATTATTTTTGTGGCATAATACTAGTGCGTTTACGCTGTGCTATACTATTAATTAAATTCCTTTCATTTGCAGACAGAAGCACGCGAGATATATACGTATGAAAACTCCTGCAGTAAACAACTGAAAGGAGTTTTATGTATTTTACATAACAGTACAAAACATCAAAATTATCAGACCGTTCATTTTGTGTAAGGAATATGTCGATCTACGACAGATTTAGCATTTCAAGTTAATATTATTTATTTATCTGTCGAATGTACCAGTTATCTTCAAAAGATATTTATGCATGCACCACTACCTTTGTATGGAGGGTACAACCCTATTTAATTGTTATTAGATAAGTGCACCTCAGTGCTGGGCTTATTTGTGTGTCCCTTCAAAGGAGCCAAATCTTACTTGTTTGTCTTGATTTTGTGTAAGGGACATTGGTTTAAGTTTGTAGAGAGCGAAACACTTTCGTTATTTGTATATTTATAAGGAAACCCAATAGTAGCGAATGGCCGATTTCGAAACAAGAGTATGTGATGTCACGGCTACTCAAGCGTTCTCGTATCGGAAATAATAGGCGCTGTTAATATTTTTCTAGCTCTTTGCTACTGTCCTCCTCTAGAACGGAAAAGTCAACAACCAACAAAAGTACGAAGTGTGCAACGATAAGGAGGTGTTCAAGTCGATATCATATATAGAAATTTGGCCCGTTAATCTCGTCCGCGTCGACGGACAATTAATGGAAAAATGTCACGTTATAACGGAAGACCTTAGATAGATAGATAACAAAGGACACTGCATCCTCTGCGACCGTCAACTGAAAGCGGAGATATTATACTCGTTAAGCTTGTGGCTATATACGTTCCGACGAAGCTATAAAAAGATTGTCTCTACAATCTCAACAGAAAAGCAAATTTATGGATAAACGACAACGGACGCTGTAGCTCCGATGATGTTTATTGCCCAACTGTCAACATAAACCATATTAAAGAGAATAGAAACAATATAAAAGTATAACAAAATAAAAGTAATAAATCCTCAAAAAAAAATACACAGAATAACATAAAGAACAAAGAAGCAATAGTGCATAAATTAAACAAAACCAAAATGGATCTGTACTTGCTGTTTCAAAACTTTTTAATATACTTTGATGCGGAATGGAAATTGGACTATAACTGTCGATATCGGCTGCATTAGCATTTTTGAAAATTGGACAAATCCTGCAAGCTTCCATCCAGACAGAAAAGTGCATGTCTTCAGGACCAAATTAGATATTGTACATAACCGTAGAGAAAGGACGATGGCGCAGTCTGTCAGCAGGCAACTTGGAATCTGGTCAGACCCGGAAATTGGTTTGTTTTTAAGGGTTTTCATTGCAGATAACACTTCATCAACCCTCAGCGAAGTTAAATGGAGGTGAGTACTTGAATAATAGTTAATATCCTTATTAGGAGGAGACCGATTTCAGAGTTGGAATACACTCCGAAAAAGTCTCGACAATCAGTTGTCAGCCCGTAAAACGCTCCCCATTTCTATACATCACTCCGGGAGTTCTACTAGTTCCTCTGCGGGCACCAATAAAAGAGCAGAAGTTCTTGACATCCAGACACATAGACATTTCAATCTTAGAGATATAACAGCGACAAACTTGCATAATTAATGATTTTGTTAGATTAAATCAACTAAGGTCCCCGAACTTTTATACTTCTTCTATAACTTATATTTTAGTTTAATATTTCTAATGATTTCAGCAGTATATCACAAAAGAAAGCTCATAGGTCTAACTCGTTGAGGGTGGATAGGAACAAATTTATCAAGCATTTTATAAATTATTTCATAAAATTCACTACGAGCAGTGTTAACATCTACACAGTTGTCTAATATTGACCAGTTCGCACCAGTAATGACCTCCTAAAGAGCGGAAAAGCTTTTCGAAAATCATATATTTTGTTCGTGCTCTCGGTAGGAAAGTTGACGCTTGCGATACTGATAAACCGGAATGCAATGCTTAAAGTTGGGTGGAAGGCAGAATCCTTTTGGACCAAAGGTATATCATCTCGAGTCGCTTCACAAGAAATGGTTGAAAACACAAGATCCAATCATTTATTTTGTGAATTATACACACCTCTGTATTGTTGTACGTTTAATAAATGACAAAAGTTATCCAAAGTGGTAGTTTGCTGAAAAGTAGGGTTGTTGTGACAAAAGTTGGGAATATTAAAGTCCCTCACGATAATAAGCTTGTCAGTAGTTAAGTGATAACTTACGAAGTAATCTATCGAAACATAGAGATCATTGAGCAAAGCTGTGAATGGTATATGTTATACAAAACAAAGATGTATATGGCGGAGTTGTTATAGGAGCATTTACATCCACTTATATCAAAACCTTTAAACTCGGCTATTAATTTTGACGTACCAAGCTATTATACACGAATAATAGATCTGCACGCCAAGAAGACACCCATTCCGCGACTAAGCCCTGTTAGAGCAAAATTTCTATCGCATCTAAAAATATTGTAAGATGGCGGAAAGAATTCCATATTGAAGACATCTGAACTCAACCAAGTCTCGCTTAACGCTACAAAATCATATTCACAATCGCTAATATTACACAAGAACTGATTAAGCTTATTCTTAATGCCTCGCACCGTATTGGTAGTACAGGTGAAGACAAGAATTGAAGTTATTTAGTCTATATGGAGTATTATTAGCGGTGATACTATTATTCTGGTAATTTATTTTGAATGGCGTACTTGGTCTCTTGAGTACTATTAGTTTTCCGAATTAAGACGAACAATTGTTGCAACGCCATTACGATATTTAATTATCAGGTTATTTTCACCTGTAGCAGTTCGAGAGACATTAGTTCAGATTACACAGCCTCAAACACTAAAATTTGCTTGGGTGTGGGATCGGACGATGCATACAAATGTGAAAATCGAAAATCTTTTTTGATATCCTTAAATATGCGTAAAACTTCTTCAAGACATCTTCAGTTGTACAAAGACGTATGCGAATTGGTCGTGGTCGATGTTGATTACAGGCATCGAATTTTCCGAGCCTCGTACGCTTGATTTGGCTAGTATCCACGTCCGTTTTGCCGCAACAAATTCTGTATCGTGGTTGTATCTTGTTCCACCGTGCCTGCTTGGATGTACCGTTTCTGGGACTACCATAGAATATGATATTCTGAACGCGCCTATTCGTTTCATAAATTTCGACTATTATCTCGTCAGTAACAAGTAAATCAGCGCAATTCGCTGCAGCTGTGTCGTTATTTAACTTCCGACAATTTTCTTTAAGATCCCGATTTTCCTCTCTCAAATCGTTTATTAATGAAATTAAGTTTGGAACCTGATGGACCCCTTGCTGGCACTAAATGCATATATGTTTAATTCTACGCCTAGAACTCGGTGGCAACGCAAAACAATTTATTTCTGCTTTAGATAGTTCGGAACATGCAATATGAATAAATCTGTTGCACCGGTTGCATTTAATAAGTTTATCCATTTTCTTATTTATTCCGAGGTTACATTTAATACAGGACAGTTTTAACAAAATCCAATAAGTAATAAAAATGCGTATTGATATAAACGGAACTACGTGGATGCTTTTCACAACGACCAGAGCAATAGTCGTTCACTGATGGACGTACTAGAGGGCCGCAAAACAACACGTTAATTTAAAAGTTAGACAAATTTAACAAATTCTACATGAAAACTGCATCAAATTAAGAGAGTTTAATGTGTGAATACACAAACAAAACAAAAGACAGTGCCGTAAAACACGTTTGTAAAGCCACGTGGTTACGCTTATATAAAACTAAGAAATTAGCTTACCAAAGTAGGAAATTCTGTGTACTGATACCGAAATATACTCACTGGAACCAACCACTGAAGTTTGCGTAAACACAGCAGTACTGGTTGCTCAAGTGGCTAAACAAAATGATATTCTATACAGAGAATATTTACAATCATGGTAAGTCGAAACAGTGACATTTCTAAAAAACAAAATTAATAAATAAAATAAATACATAAAAGATGCATAATTCTTTCTAAACTTAGTAGCGAGTGTTAGGCTCAGGTTCAGATCGGGAGCGCGAGCACACCATTGTAATAAATTAATTTCCTTCTAATGGAAGCACTGAAATTATAGATAGGTACATTGTCTTGCAGAAATATCCAGTCTTGCGTCGGCAATTGTTCACCAAACTCTATCTCTAGGGGTTTTATTGTTATGAGTGGAAACCGCCAAAACCATTACACAGGCGCCACTAAAATTTCGGCTCGTCGTAACTTCAGTGTTCTTGCGCAAATCGCGCGAATAATATTTGAAACCATCAGGCCCGTTTAAGTTAAATTTCTTCTCGTCAGAAAATATGACATTGCTCCACTCGGGATCCCATCTCATACGATCATGCGCAAATTTAAGTTTTGTTTAAGTTAATGTGTCTCTTTTAAGCGGTGGTTTTGAAACCTTTTTTAGCCACCGAAAACGTTTACGGTCGGATAAAATTTGTTGTACACGCCTGTTTGTCACTAATAAATTTAAATTACATTTTAGTTGATGCCCGGTTACACTACCAGAAGAGACTAAGCAAAATATGGATGAGCGCTGCCTTCGAGTTAGTTTTTGATTACTTCCCTTAGCGCAATTTTTGCCGTAGAAATTGTCCAACATTATAAAGTTATTGATGAGATGATTCAATTTTCTTAGCTGTGGCTCGGTTTGAAAACCCTACCTCTTTATAACAATTTATTATTGTTCTTTCCTTCTCGGATAGCAATTTACCCTTCTACATTTTTATTATCTGATATGTATACTTCGATAATATATGTATTTAAGAATAAATAAACCTTTGAATATGTTTATAGGCTTTTTTACAGTAGAAAGTAATGCTTGATTTTGTAGAATGTATGTCTAAGTCCGTGGAGCTATTAATTTACCGTTATTGCGAAACATTCTTTGTATAAAATGTAATAATATTTTTAATTCTTTCATACATTTGTCTTTCCTTATAGTTCAGCATTAACTACAATGCATAATTTGTCGAAGATATTAAGAAAATCAAATATTCTGTTTAAAAGTTCATATGGAACTATAGATATTCTGCTGAGCATAGTATTCATTTATAGTTCATTCATTAATTGGAAACAACTACTAATTTAAACTTGTACTGAATGTATATTGTCAATTTATAGTTAGATAATTCCGCAAAAGATTCTTCTGGTGAACTGAATCTCATTCGAATGAATACGTAGGCTTCCGCGGCCTGAGTTAGAAATAAGAGTAAGAGGAGAAAGAAATAAAAAGACGAAAAGATAAAAGAAGAAAAATGAAAAAAAGGGGAAATAAAGAAAGGTGAAAAGAGTAAGAGAAGGAAAGAGAGACAGAGAGGGGGAGAAAGAAAGAAAACGAAGAAAGAGAACAAAAGAGAAAGGTGGGATCTCTACGTTTCGCCTCCGACGTAGGAGGCTTCTTGAGGAGAAACCAAAGCGGCTCGGCAACTCGACGCGAAACCACTTTGGCAGAAGGTCATGGTAATTCAACGCGTTAACCGCGCTAGAGACGAAAACCTTCTCAACGTCGAGATCACACCAAACACTGCTCAGAATCATCAACACGTTCTTGTTTTTTGGTTAACAGTGAGCAAACGCGGTACCCACTTTGAACAGAGCTTCCTCATAGTCAATGCTCATGCAATATAAAGCCAATACGTTCTTTTGATATCTTTACGATGTCAGCTAACTTACGCAACTTCACCTTTCGATCATTCAAAACGATTTTGTGGATTTTTTTTATGTTTTCAGGTGTTACCGCCTTATTTGGACGTCCACTGCGTTCTGCATCATCGGTGTCTCTATGACCACGTTTGAGGTCAGCAAACCAACGTTTTATTGTTGTTTCTGATGGAGCGGAGTCCCCATAACACTTTTCAAGCCATTGCTTCGCTTGAACGGTATTTTTGCCCATCAAGAAGCAGTGTAACATTAAAACACGAAATTGTTTTTG
>CM042082.1:12247940-12325926 GCA_023509865.1 Trypoxylus dichotomus
GTTTTGAAAAGAATACAGGAGCCTTCATGAGCTATGTAGACAAAAATAAAGATTCCAATTACGCTCGCCCTTTATTCGAAAACAACCAACATTTCAATAAGTAATTTCGAAATTTTACATTCCGAAAGTCTAAAATTAAACTTACTTGAATCCCTAGAGATAAATAAATTTAAATATTCAGGTGTATTAGTTAATGATCAAATAGACTTAAATAATTCACCGCTGTTAAACTTGTTTGTGAACTCTAGTACTAAGGACTTAGAAACATAACTAGCCCATTATGTAAACGAATTATGTAAACACATTGTACTCGTTATCCTTAATTAGCATAAGATAAAGTTACCTTAAGTTTGAGTATAAATATGTTTTTTGTTCAGTAGGAGTAGAATATCTGATGAAGCTACAGTGATAGCGAAACATAACGTCATAATGATATTGTGATAAATATATTGGAAATTTTGTAAAATTTGAGTTTTACTTCTCCGGCCTTTGATCTTCTTTCCTCAGTTACTATATTTCCTTTATCATCTTTTATATTTTTCAATTTTGGTATGTTCTTCTGTATCAGTTCTTTTATAGTTGCATAGAATAATATTTGGCTTTCTTTACAGTTACCTCTCAGTTTTAGTCCACACTCTATCCAAGAATTTTGTTTGGCAAGAGGGCTAAGCAAAGTACTCTCTTTAGCTTCTTTCCCTGCCATTTTGTACATCTTACAATCCTCCTCTTTTCTGCTGTGCATATATCTGTTGAATTTATTTTTCTTATCTCTAACTTTGAGTTTTATTTCTGCTGTCCACCATCTGTTCTTTTTGTGTTGCTATTTTTATTATTCCACAAGTTTCTTGTGCAGACTTTAGTTTGTTACTTTTGATAATCTTGATCTGTAACAGGTAATGGTCGCTTCCTATTTCTGCATTTGTTTAAACTTTATCATAATTTATCTTTCTGCAGTTTTCAGAATTTATTAAAAAAATAATCAGTGATTGATTTTTCTTTCTTACTAGGCATTTCTCTTGTGTATTTATGGATGTCTTTATGTCTAAATTTTGTATTTTCTATAATCATGTCGTTTTCGGTACACATATCTATTATTCTTCTCCCGCTGTCTTTTATGGCGTCTTTAGCTTCCCTTCCCATATATCGCTCCATTCTATGATTGTCTCTTCCGATTCGTCCGTTCAATTCTGCTCCATATTTTGTTTCCTTCCAGTTTTGTATTAATTCTTAATAGTCTTGAACTTATGTACATTTTTTGTATGTTATCTACTATCTCAGGTTTGTTAATTGTTCCTACTCCCTCCGCTCCTCTATCCATCCCCAACCAGTACAGCCAGTATCCATCTTTTTGTATCTATTTCTTGCTTCTAACTCGCGTCTTTTCTCTAATCTGTTTCTGCTATTTAGTTCTGTATCTTTCATTATATCACTCGTAGCCGTATTCCTTGCCATGGTCGTCTTTATTATTCTGTTCTCTTCTCTTCTCCTCAGTCTTTTGCACTTAGGTTCGAGTGGATTTTCTCTCACTCTATAAGTATTTCTTCTTCTCTGTCCCATCCGTACTCCTTTCCCTGGATTATTACTTTTGATGTCTCATTTCCACTACTTTCTTCTTCTTTCTCTCTTTCTCTACTATCTGTTTTAATTTCCTTTGTATATCCTCGTTCGATTTGGGTCATCCCATGGTTTATTTTATCTCTTAATTATCTCAGTTTATTTTTATTTTGCGTTACATTATCTTTTTCTTCTGTAGTACTTAGTACCTACCTTGTACATTTTCTCTCTATTTTATCCAACCCCTTTACAATCAATTCAACACCCAACTTGCTCTTTATAAAAATTTTGATTCCAATTTTTAGATCAATTTTATTTTCCGATGTCATCCTCAGCCCTGATATTACAATGTTCTTCTTTATGTTTCTCTTTTCCATCGTGTTTATCTTCGATTCCATCAGTTTCGTTTGTCTCCTTATTCCTTCGTTATCTTGTTTCAATATTTCATTATCTTTTTTTAATTGGCTGAGTTCTTTTTGGTACAACTCCTGGTTATGCTTTATTTCTTTCACATCTCTTATCAACTCCTTCATCGCTTCAATCAATTTCCCTTCCTCAATTGTTTCTTTTTGGGGAGATCTAGCAATTTTTTGCTCTTTCTAAATAGTACCTCTTGCTCTTCAAAAACTTTTCTGTTGGTCCCCGTACACACTTACATTTTACCTATTTGTATTTCGTTGTAGCTTGTCGCAAGGTTTTCCCTTCTTTTCGCACGTAATGTTAAATAAGATGAGCTTCATATCGTTGTTCATACGTCCGCAATTTTGACAAAAAATTCGAACAGTTTCTTTTATTATTAATAATTATGTGCCAAAAGCAAATGAAAAAGGATTATTAATCATTTTCATTAGACGAATAATCAAATACCGTATTGCTATCACTGTTACAATTTATATTAATAATAACTTCTTAACATGGGCACAAATACCACACTACTCTTTTGCAAACACCTTCGTAAACTCTTCTTGGTCAATTCTGCTTACATCTTCTAATTCAAAAGTGACATAGTGTTCAAAGAAACAAAATTTTGTAAAATATTTCATAAAATTGCGTATAAATTATGAAAAATGTATCGAAACATCGCACCGCACAAAGCAAGAGTTAAGCGACGAATGACCATATATGCACACTAATGTTTTCAGACATGACTCTATACCGCGCAACCTATAGATGTTTCTCTGACTTTGTACTCCTTGCTCTGTCGAAATAATAATAAATCTTCATCTGTTCTGCGTAACTATCATCAGGTTTGGATTCGACAGTACTATTTTATTTTTGTTATCTCAAGGAAGGATTTATATTACCTAAATTACAGGACAGCCTTTTAGTCTCAGAGCTAAACTCCAGCAAAATTGGATATAGATATTAAAAATGCAAAGGTCAAGGATATGATGGTGCTAGTGTTATAAGCGGTTGTTACCCATGCGTACAAAGCAGAACATACGAGGGGAGGTCCTGAAGTTCGTGTAATGAAAGGGTTTTAAATGAAATAAAACAATAAATCTATTTTTCCTTTTCAATATAATCATCCTTAAGCACAATACATTTATTAGATCTATGAATTAATTTGTCTAAACGATCATAAAAATATTTTTTATCTTTCGCCTCAAAATGGGTCAAAATTGCCTCCTTTACTTCATTGTTGTCGGAAAACTTTCTTCCACGTAAGTCTTTTTTTAAATTGGGGAACAAATAAAAATCAGTAGGTGCCAGGTCTGGACTGTAGGGTGGATGGACTATTGATTGAAGGCCATGCTTGTACAGAGCAGCCATTGCATCTTTGCTCTTGTGAACCGGCGCATTGTCTTGCAAGAGCAACATACCCTTGGTCAATTTTCCTCGACGTTTTTCCTTGATGATCAGTAATATCCCCTCATAATCCCAAATAACAGTAGCCATCAACTTTCCAGCCGATCCTGACACTTTAAATTTCTTTAGCGGTGGTGTCCCCTTTTATGCTACCATTGCATGGACTCCTGTTTGGACTCAGGCTCAAAGTGATGAACCCATGTTTCACCTCCGGTAACAATCCGCTCCAAAATCTGTGCAGGTTTGTTCTCACACAGCTCCAAACAGTGTTTGGACGCACAGACGCGCTGCTGTTTCTGCAGCGGCGTGAGCCAGGTGGTCATGTAGGATACGCAGAATGGTGGTATCTGATACTCCAACTAATGCAGATAATTGTTTTTTCTTCAAACGGGCATCTTGCAGTACAAGTTTTTGCACTTTTTCGACGATGTCTGATGTGGTGGCCTCAACTGGCCATCTTGAGCGGGGGTCCGTCGTCTTCAATCGAGTCCCGACCACGTTTAGAAAGACCATGCCACATATAAATCATTGATTTGCTAGGGCACTGTTCCCCAGAAACGGTTTCCATTTCATTCAATATGGTTTGAGCGTTCTTTCCTTGCTTTGTAAGGAACTTTATCGCAGCACGGTGTTCAATTTCCTCCATAGTTTCAGTATTCTTCCGGATTGACTTGTTTAGCAGGCAACTATTCGTAAACGACTGACGCTATAGGGCTGCAACTTAAGTTATATACTAATGATAAGTCGCCAATCAGAATGACACCTAGCGAGCGCCCCTGTCCCCACTCCATCACCTCCATTCCACGAACTTCTGGACTTCCCCTCGTAGCATGCAAATTTATTAATTATGCGGAACGCAGCGTTTCGAGAGCTTCCTGCTTGTATTTAGCATTCGCTAGTTATTATTATTTGTTCCCTTTTAAAGTGTTGTGTGTTCTGCATCGATTATTGCAATTCGTGATAATGGAACCGATTTTAAAGCCCACTAACCTTTCCCGTTACAGTTATTGTAATGCTCGAAATTGCCAAAATCATACAAAGGACAATTATAACTTCAGTTTCTTCAGGTTCCCCAAGCTTTTAAGCAGGTACGCTTTCCCACTAGTTAACAACTTTATACTATTATAACAACTTCTTTTATGCAAGTGTAAAATCTGGATTGCCAATGCAAAGTTGGCGAATAGTTCACAGATCTTTGCAAATGCTTTGAAGAATCGTTTAAAAGAGGTTGCGGTTGCAACGCTACTCACACCAGGCGTGAAATTCAGCAATATGTATATATTTTTTGTGAAATATAGTGCATGTAATAATTATAACTATTGAATGTGCACCTCTTTAAGAAAGTACTACAAAAGAAGCAATATTCAATTAACATAATTATGTTTTGATGGAGAAATCTAATATGAAAGGTGCAGGTAATTTTTAGTTCAATCCACAAGTAGTGTAGATTAAAATTTAAGTAAACCAACCAGGTTATAAATAAAATCATTCAAAGCATCATAAATGCATCAGAGGAAGAGCTTTATTGAGTTATTATCGTGCTTGTTCAACCACAGCAATAGGAGCTTCTAATGATGTTGTTTAGCTGTTATTAGTAAATAGAGTATATATTAAGGAAACTCCGGAAAACTTTATATGCAATATCATCTATTAAGAAAAAAGTCTAATAGCTATTTAACTATTGTAGGGGAAAGTATTACGGAGGCAGTAGTTTTGAAGAATGTACCCAGTGATATAAAACAAGAACTGTATATAGCGAACAGAACGCTAGTCCAACACTGTAGTAAAGCAAACGAACCTCAATACTATTTACCAAAGGATGGCGTCGACAACCATCTGCGAAAATCGAAATAACCCACAACATATGATGCTGCGAAACCTCCGGATCATTATGGATTGCATATGATGCGCACCACTAACCACACACGCGAGGAACCTGTATGAATTAATATACCTATTAGTTCCGATAACATTTTCTTGGAGAGCAATATATGTACGCATCGCACTCCAAAAACAAACCGAGAAAGCATTTGGAAGATTTAGACTTGTTTTACCTCGTACAAGCAACTAGTCTACATTGTAATTTTCTTCAAAAGATATTCAACTATTCTAGTATGAAAACCTTAATTACATACTATCCCACTTCGGCTGTCCTTGCTAAAGTGATTGAAGAGGAGAATTTTCTCGATTGCGCGAGTGCTTACATGAAATATTTGGTAACAAATTTAATTGTGGCATTGCGTGGTATAACTGACAAAAAATAAGTCATTTGTAATTCAGTCTATTCTATCTTTACTTGCTTATTATTGAAAACTACTGCTCTAAAAGTTAAATAGCATAAATGCATAGTGCATGGCGTATTCATAAATGGTCACATATTAAATGTTTTACCATAGCACACGTTTTGGTGTTAGTATTATTTGTTGTTTACAACTATTTAGCTTCTTGCATGGGCGCTGGGATGTCGGGCTCATATACAGATGAACAATATTATATAACAATATAATTTTCTACTCTTGCTTTTTTATTTTTTCTAATAATAATAATTAACTCAAATTAAATTTAATCAAATTAAAATAAAATAAATCAAATCAAATTAAATTAAATTTGCGATGAAATGTTGACACATATTAGGGGGAAGAGATCTGACGAAGAAAGACTGCATTTAAATGGGTCAGCGTGGATGTCACAAAGATCAGAGACGCTGTTGAAGTTAGTACACATCAGGTGCACTGGGGACCTTATAATGATATTTGTTCGAGCGCGACCACAATAGAACGCAAATGAGGTCCTGGAGCCATATATTTTATTACATCGCGATACCAACTGAAATATGTGATCAGGAAAAGACAGAGTGGTGTCAAAAAGCACTCCCAAATCTTTGACAGATGTTGACACCTGCAGTGGCACCCCCTCAACGTTATAATTGTGAGTAATAGCTTGCTGACGCTTAGTAAATGTCGTGGTAGTGCATTTTGAAACATTTAAAGACAATCTGTTAAGCTTACACCAACCGGAAATACAATCGATACTTCTCTGAAGCAAAACACAATCTGCAGTAGAGTCAATGCTTAGAAACAGTTTAATGTCGTCAGCGTACATTAGCGTTTCGCATTCAACAATACTAGCAATGTCATTAATGAAGAGCAAGAATATTAGAGGTCCCTGAGGTATACCAGAGGTAGCGATGTGCTTGGATGATACATAATTCCTATAGCATACTTGAAATTCTCTATTGATCAGGTACGACTGTAAGAGTGAGCGTAGTAGTCCTGAAAATCCGAACGAATTCAGTTTTCGTAGAAGAATATAATGGTCTATCTGATCAAACGCTTTCTGGAAGTCCAGGTAAATAGTGTCAACTTGGCTTCTGTTGTCTATTGCTTCAGACACATATTCCGTAAAACAAGCGAAATTAGAAACGGTTGAACTCTGGGATACAAAACCATGTTGTTTATGAGAGATCCAATCGCGCAACTCTAAAGAAAGACGAGAAAATAGAATACCTACACTATTTAATACCTATTTTTCATTTTCTAAATTGTACAAAATTTGCATATACCCTTTTTAAAATAACACATAAAGTATCTACCATAAAACGTACGAAATTAACTACGCTTACTTTTGAATTTTGCCACATTATTTTTCAGGCGTGATCGCAGACCCACTTGCCTTGCCGTTCGCCTGCTTTTCAAAGTTGACACAAAACTTTTTAAGAAACAAAACAAATCGAAGATTTCCAGAAAATACATTAAGCGATAACATGATTGATTCTAAATATCAAGAGATTATATATAGATCTTCCTTCCAAATAACACATGAGCTGAAAAGTCGCGGGCCTAACACATAGATGACGCTAGTTTTATTGCAGTCACCTTTCTCTCAGTTAGTACTTACCTTCAAAAGACAGCTGTTAAAATTTCATGATATTCTATTCATTAGTTTGTGACTTATTGTGCTAAGAGTCACGCTACTTTCGTTATTTTCAAAACAATGGATCAAAAACAATTTCGTGTTTTAATTTTATACCGCTTCTTGATGGGGAAAAAATACCGTTCAAGCGAAGCAATGGCTTGAAAAGTGTTCCGGGACTCCGCTCCATCAGAAACAGCAATAAAACGTTGGTTTGCTGACTTCAAACGTGGTTGTAGAGACACCGATGATGCAGGACGAAGTGGACGTCCAAATGAGGCGGTAACACCAGAAAACATCAAAAGAATCCACAAAATCGTTTTGAATGATCGAAAAGTGAAGTTGCGTGAGTTAGCTGACATCGTAAAGATATCAAAAGAACGTATTGGCTTTATATTGCATGAGCATTTGACTATGAGAAAGCAAGAAGAAGAAGAAAAACAAGAACGTGTTGATGATTCTGAGCAGTGTTTGGCCATGTTTAAACGTAACAAACCGGAATTTTTGCGTCGATATGTGACAATGGATGAAACATGGATCCATCACTTCATTCCGGAATCAAAACGATCGTCATCTGAGTAGACAGCAACTGGTGAACCTCGTCCAAAGTGCCCGAAAGCACAACAATCGGCTGGAAAGGTTACGGCCTCGGTATTTTGGGATGTGCGTGGTGTAATATTCATCGACTATCTTGAGAAAGGAAATACCATCAACAGTGAATATTATATAGCGGTATTGGAGTGTTTGAAGGCCGAAATTGCAAAGAAACGACCGCATATGGCGAAGAAAAAGATTTTGTTTCATCAGGACAACGCACCGTGTCACAAGTCAATCAAAACAATGGTAAAACTACATGAATTGAACTTCGAATTGCTCCCACATCCACCGTATTCGCCAGACTTGGCTCCCAGCGACTACTGGCCGTTCGTAGACGTCAAAAAAATGCTCGCCGGTAAGAAATTTCGCACGAATGAAGAGGTTATCGCTGAAACTGAGGCCTATTTTGAGGCAAAAGATAAATCGTTCTACAAAAGTGGTATTGAAATGTTAGAGCGGCGCTGGAATGATTGCGTTGCTCTTGATGGAGATTACGTTGATTGTTATAGGCGATGCTAATGACGAGCATGCGCAAAAATTTTATCAAAACAACGTTATCAAGGCAAAAGGAATAACAAAACGGTTGCATTTTAGTATTAAAGCTTAATGTAAAAAAAAACGCGAGGGGAATAATTTAAAAACACGTCAAAACGCAGTTTATGCTATCATTATTGTTTTGTTATTGTTCCCTAGATCTGGCGTAGAAATATTTTTATTAGATGTAAAATTGTGCATACTTAATATAGAAGAAAATTGATTGTCTAGTGTAATGGAAGGGATAACGAGCAGCGTCATCGCTGCGTAATGAAATATTAAAACTGCTGGGAAATACGTATAAAAATCGAAAATGAAATACAAGAAAGTGAAATAATGAATAGCAAAAACTGCACTTATACCAGAGCATAGCCGAGTTAACGTCGAATGCTGAATTGATAAGGGCGCCGCAGTGAAATAAAAAAAAACTGTTGGATAGCAAAAATTTTACAACTCAATGAAAATAACTAAATTGAATCGGTGAACTAACGTAGTACACAGCTACGAATCTTATACATTCGCTGTGATAACCGCGCAACAATAGATAAGCAACTAGGTATCATCTACTAACGGTTTTATCGATGTTGATTTTCTTATCGCTATTCGAAAACTATGGTATGATACGGTATGCGTAGATATAAGCAGATGTAATTTTCCTGTTTTTTATTCTAGACAGCTTAAATGTTCGAATTTTCATTAATTATTGACTTCACAGGTATAGCAGTAAACTCCACTCACACAAATTAATTAATTATGCGGAACGCAGCGTTTCGGGAGCACGTGGGCTCCCATTGTCAACCGTGTTACCGACTGAAAGTAAAAACTGTATCACACATGCAAATTATTTTCTACGCAGGCTCTAAAATTTCTAACCATATGACTATTTACAATCTACTAGGTGGCCTCATGCCTTTTACGGGGAAGGATGGACCGAAAGCGAACCGTATCATTTAACAGGGTCTATGGTAATAAATCCATCAAACTCGAGTGTGCAATTGGGGGTGGTTCTCTGTTCAATAAGTTTCCGTTCTTTTTCATGTATACCGTTTCGTACGCGTCTAATTCTCTATACGAGTTCACGTTTTTAAGTAGTGTCAGATTTTTAAATCAATCTTATGTCCGGATTTTACCATATGCTCTGCTACGCTTGATAGTTCAGGTTTGTCGAAACGATAGTGTCTAATATGTTCTTTGAACCTCGTTTCGATACTCCTTTTTGTTTGTCCAATATAAACTTTCTCACAATCATTGCATGCGATTTGGTATATTCCAGACTTTTTTATCATCTCCGGTTTATCTTTGGGATTCCCTAAGAGATTCTTTAAGTTGTTTTTTGACACAAAAGACACGTTCATGTTTAGTTGTCGGAAAATTTTACTTAACCCTTTTACTGTTGGGTGAAAAGGAAGAGTAATTATTGACTATTAGTCATTTTTTTAAGCTTAAACCACCACGTGCTTCAATAATACTTGTAATGTCCAATTCTCTTAATTAATAAAAAAATCTACTAGATTTACAGAGTAACGGTGCGCATATGCAACTGCTTCAACATGTTCTGGCATGACATTTGTATGTTGTTTAGTTGGGAGGGTAGACGTCTAGTTTATTTCCGTGGACTTCTTAGCATACCCTCTTGAACACGTTAAATATTTTCCGGTGAACACATCGTCTTTACACGATTACGTTTGGCGTTAACGACTGAATCTGCAGCTCTAAATTTAGTAATTATAAACGCTTTTAGAAGGAACAGACGTTTGTGGATATTTTATCGTGAACCTTTCATTTAATGTTATAAATGGTTTACATTCCAAATAATTTTAAAAATAAATACTCAGCGGAATTATCGAGAACCCTATTTACAACCATCATTAACAACAGAAAACGCAACACTGGCAAACACAAACTAACAGTTAACATGAAATGGCCGCTGGTCATCACGTGACCCCTCTCGATCATTCGATTCAAATATCACGTGAAGTATGACTCAGGGGCTATTTTATCTTGTCCACTCTCTACTACACATCCTAAAGGTTTGAAACAAAACTCCTCTAGTTATTAATTAACTATTTAAAAAGAAAGGCTTCAAGCAGCACGAACTCAAATAATTCTAAAAGCGTCATATTTTTCTTATATGATGTACTTATTGAATGGAATTTGAAGCATAATTGGATATGTCCAAGT
The DNA here is from genome assembly GCA_023509865.1 of Trypoxylus dichotomus. Lineage (NCBI taxonomy): Eukaryota > Metazoa > Arthropoda > Insecta > Coleoptera > Scarabaeidae > Trypoxylus > Trypoxylus dichotomus. The sequence goes on from CM042082.1 coordinate 12,258,528, forward strand.
TTTGTCTTAAATTCTGCGTGAAACCTATTCTAAAATGTCAAATATGTTCTTTTAAGAATTGGCTTGAAGCGTATAATTTATGAAAATAAATATGTGGGGAAGAAACATGTGGGTGCCATTTTTCAAAGAATTCCGTAGATCAATCCAGCAAATAAGTTCACGTAAAAATGTTTCTAAGTCAGGAGTTACGTTAATGATACAATGTATGACACTACCGTCCATATTAGTTCGAACACCCAATAAAATGTTGCAAACTCCACTAAAAGGTAATATAATTGCTTTTATATCTAAATAACAATTTGTTAAATAAAAAGAGTTATATGTTTATTGATAATCAAAAGACTCAGAAGGTACGTGAAAGTAAAGATGTCATCATGTGGTAGAATTCAATTTCTTTGAAGATGATCAAAAAGAAGATGTAAATATTACCGACGATAGTGAAGAACAAAATGACAATGAACTAGATAAGATTACAACAACTGAAGGAACTACACTGAAGGAGAGAATAAAGAGATCGACAAAAATTAAAGAAGCCTTTAAGATATGAAGAATTTGAAGCAAATATGGTAGGGTGCGAACCAAGATAGTGAGGAATGGAGACGTACAATTCAGGAAGAACTTGAAGCTCATGAGAAAAACGAGACGTGGACCGTTGTACCAAGAAACGAAACCAAAGTCATTGATTCGAAGTGGGCTTTCAAGATCCATTCCCCCGGTTCAAACATTAAATTCAAGGCAAGACTGTGTGCCAGAGGGTTCAATCAACAATATGGAATAGACTACAGCGAGACGTTTGCTCCAGCAGTTAGGACACTTCTAACGAGGACCGAGGACCTTGACATGTAGTTAGGTATAGCTCCATTAAGACACTTCTAACGATTGTAGCATCCGAGGACCTTGACATGGTGCGGTTTGATGTAAAAAGCGCATTCTTACATGGTAAGCTGGAAGAAGACATTTACATGTCTATTCCAGAAGGTATACGTGTAAGGGAATATAATGTATAATAGGTTTGTAAATTAAATAAGTCCCTACATGGTCTGAAACAAGCTCCAAGGTATTGGAATAAAACTTTGGTATATTTTCTAAACAAATTGGAATTAGTAGAAAGTGAGGCTGATAAATGTATATTTTATGAAAGAGATAGGGCAGATAAACTCATTTCAGCTTTATTTGTAGATGATGGGTTGCTTGTGAGCAGGAACAGAAAGAGACTGAGCGAAGTACTGACTGAACTGGGACATGTTTTTGAAATTAAAGTTTTTGAATCAAAACTATTTTGCGGAATATAATTGATAGAGATCGTGTAACAAAAACGTTGTTTGTCCATCAAACAGCATATGCAAAAAGAATCTTGAAACGTTTTAATATGTTTGATGCTAATTCAATATCAATTCCTGCAGATCCAGGAGTTCGATTGGAAAAAGCAAACAAAAAGGGGAATTTGAGTTTTTTTGGAGAGGCAGTGGGCTCACTCTTGTTCCTGGCCACAGTTATCCGACCAGATATAACATACGCAGTTAGTACTGTAACTCGATATTTGAACGATCATGATGAAAGTCATTGTCAAGCTGTAAAACGTATATTTAAATATATAAAAGGTACGATAAATTATGGGTTAATGTATAGAAATATCGGAAATGAATCAACTTTAGTAGGATTTAGTGATTCTGACTATTGTCAATGTCACTTTGTTTGCTTGTTAGCTGGAGGTCCAATTATACGGGGGCCACGGCAACAGAAAACTGTAACTTTAAGTACTGCGGAAGCAGAATATGTATCTGCTTGCACAGCTGTAAAAGATAATATTTGGTTACGAAAACTCTTGAATGATATGGGATAGTCGTGTTTGGGTGCAACAAAGTTGTTAATTGGTAGTCAAAGTGCTATAAAGCTAATTAAAAATCCAGAATATCATAAGCGAACCAAACGTATAGATGTCCGATTTCACTTCATCAGGGAACAGTATGAGCGAAACGAAATAAATGTTTTTTTTTGTACTAAGCGAAATCCAATTAGCTGACATATTAACTCCGTACTGATTTAATGTAAATATAATTACAAATGTAAACAAATAGTGGGAGTGTTAAATAAAAAGAGTTATTTGTTTATTTTGTAAATTATGTATCGTATGCGCCATCTGGTGGACATTGTTATAAAAAGGGACGCGGGTGATGATCCCCCAAAAATGATATAGATATAATCGTAAGAAGTCTGTTACGTTGTGTGTTATTTTATTAATCCACGTTAACGCAATTATATTAGGTCCTTTATCAAGTTTACTCTTTTCTAATTGTACAGGTAACTCAACATAGTAATTTTCACAATAATCTTCATCGCCACAAACTATTTTCTCGGACAATATTGCAGATAATAAATTTACTCTTTGGGGTGGGAGCGGGCCATCCGAATGTGTATTGTGTATTGATAAATGCTTTAGCTTCTAAATAAGCCAGCTTGTGCGTGCGTTACTGTAAAGAGCGTATCTATTTGTATGAACCTGACTAAAGTTATTAAAATACCCAGAGGTTATTCAGTGCGTGAAATTTCCGAAAAAATACATGTTAATAAATCGACTGTTAGTGGTATCATTTGGATACATCAACGCGCTGACACGTTCAGGTAGTAAGGGAATAACAATTCACGCCAACGATGACCGTATAAAATTGTTGAGCAAGCGAAATAGGAAACTAACAGCACCAGAAATCGCCGCCGAAATGAATCGCGAACTTCTGTTACTACAGTGAAAAGAAAATTAAAAGCTGTATATCTTCACGGCGGCGTTGCACACGTAGAAATTGGACAGTAGATGATTGAGAAATGGTACTATGAATTGATGAGTCAATGTTTGAGTTGTTCGAACAATCAAGGCGCGTCTTTGTAAGAAGACCGAAAAGTCAAAGAGTGTTGTAGGATTGTACAGTGCCAACTGTCAAGCAAGGAAGAAGTTCCGTGCTTCTTTGGAGTTGTTTTTCCTACGCCGGTACAGGCGACTTGAAGAGAATCGAAGGTATTTTGGGAAAAGGGGGTTATTTAGAAATACTACAAGAAAATGCAATACCATCGGGACAACGTCTAATCGGCAAAAATTTTGTACTCATCCAGGACAACGACCTCAAACACTCAGCAGTGATGTGTAAAAATTTCTTAAATGAAGAACAGGATAATGGCACTTTACAAAAAATGGCATGACCGCTGTAAAGCCCCGATCTAAACCCTATCGAGATTTTATGGGATGAATTGGACAGGAGGGTCCGAAAAGTATGCCCTCCCGCCGTAGCCCAGCCGTGGAACATTTTACAAAAGAAATGGACTAATACGCCAGATAGACTAGTGGAGTCCATGCTTCGGATTGTGAAAGCTGTTCTTCGCGCAAGTGGGAGTTTCTGATGAACGGAGTGTTTTTGTTTATTTTTTGTAAGAATTAATTTTTTTGTACTTTTATACTTTAATTTTTGATCGCTATTAATAAAATGCAATGAAAATGTTAAGTTTTAGAAGAATGAATTTGAATATTTTCGTTTTTTTTTTGTTTTTAATTTATTTGCGTGCCCGCAGGAATATGGACGGCAGTGTATATGTGTACGTTTGTTTCGGTATCAAGCAAGATATATAGGTATATAAGTTATGGGTTGATTAACTCCGGTAATACTGATAAATGTAAATGCCTATATGATTAGTTATGGTTTATGTATGGTACAGATTTATTAAAATGTTTTAGTAAAAAAGTATATAAATTGTTTATCGATTTTTCAATATAAATACGTATACGTATTGTTTATAACAAATTTTGTTGATAAGTAAATCAAGCAGATAAGTTTTATTTCATGTATTATAAATTTACTTTAGGACGTTTTCTTATTGCATGCCGTACACACATGCTTTCAGCGCGCGTAGGGGGTTCCTGGGATCGGCTCGTACCAGATCGCGTAAATTGCTGCATAATGCTGTCCAACATTTCTCTGACTGTTTTTCTGGGCACTTTTATTAGTGGTGGTTATGAGATCGAATCAAATGAACTTGCAATTGATGGACTTAATTTCAATAATAATAATAATAATTAGAGACCGGATTATATGCAAAGTGCATATATTTTATTTTATTTATTATATGTAGATGTATTACACTGATTTAAGTTAATTAGCTCACCAAGACGAAATTTGCAACTAAATTGGTACTACAATAGTAATTTTGAATTAATGATCACCAACAGAACTAGCAAATAACTCGAATGGCTATCTGCTATCCAGATGTGTAAGTTATATATTTTTGTGATAAGCGTATCGAAACGAATCAAACGTTCATATCATGGGATTGGGCGTTGACAACATTATAGATGCTCAAAACTCAATGAGTCGTATAGCTTTAATGCTGTACGTTCTAAAGGTTTGGAACAAATAAAACTGATTTGATTATTTATGTCATATTATTTTTAAAAGCTAACCAAACAACACGAATTGAAATAATGCTAGGAACATCACATTTCTTATTTGATAAAATGTACTTGTTGAATGGAACTCAACAGGTATGGACTTTCGACGGCACTATCTTTGTCTTCACGTATGACTCTCGCTCTGTGATGCGCTCTGTTAGGACTTATTTATAACTGATAAATCTGCAGATCGCACGTAGACAATTCATGAATAGGGTTTACAATACCTATCTAAATGCGTTCCTTAAATATCTTTCTAAGAAATTGAGAAAGTGTCACTTAATAACCTATTCGCTATTACTATCTCCCTTATAAATCATTCTATACTGTATAAAAGATCGGTAGAAACAAGATCGAAAGACACTGTAATTCGTAGAATATTATTTGGATCGATTACTATTGTAGAAAGAATATTTGTCTGTTTATGTAACAACGCCTTTTTTACGTGTTAGTGTTGCACTCCTAAGTTATTGCTTGTATGCGCTTTATATTCTTTCGTTATGGGTAAAAAAAGGACATACCAAATGAGAAAAAAATGCGTATTGGGGTATTGTTGGGTATAGGAGTGTATTCTCAACGCACAATTGCAAAGGAAAGAAGTAGTATCCCGCCGTTTTAATGAAAGAAAAGATACCGCCCACAAGTACCGGAGGAGCGTTTTGCGGCAAGAAAAGGATCACTACTAATCCCAGAGATAAGCAACGTATCCTCCAACTAGCAACTGAAAACCGAGGTTTATCCGCTTATGAAATAGGAAATGTTATTGTCTCAAGAAGCAGCGCAAATATCCACGTGTGCGGTACGCAGACGATTGCACGAAGCCAAATTAAGATGTAGACGGCACCCTGAAAAAGCCAAGATTAACACTGACGATGAAGCGAGTACGTTATGAATAGGCAAAACGTGATCAACATTATACAATTGGAGGTTGGCGAAAGGTAAGACAAAATAACTTAAATGAATATGTAAATCATGTTTGTTGTCTTTTCGTTAAAGATCGTATTCAGCGATGAGTAAAACTAGAAGCTATGACCGAAAGAGCTCAATTTGCTAGACGAGGTCCATCTGAACGGTTTGGTGAAGCTAGTGTACTAAAAACCGAGAAACTCCTCTCCGTCAGTTGTGGTATGGTCCTATCATATATCAATCGAAGGTCCTGGACCACAGGCGCTATGAATCAACACCAATGTAAGCACGTATTGTAGGATGTCTTAATGCCATGTATCAATTATTTAGATCCGAATGATGGCCCTTACACATTCATGGACGATATGGCACCATGCTACGTGATCAAATCTGTCCAAAGTTTTTTGAAGACGCACGCTGTGCCACCTTGACCTTGACCAGGAAATTTTCCCGTCCACAATGCAATTGAGAACGTGAGTGTTCTAAAATCACGCGTGTATTCGAGGAGAAAACTACAAAGGAGCAATTAGTAAGAAATATTGAAGATGCGTGGCAAAATGACGCTACAATTAGACACACCATTAACGCTTGCATAGACAGTATGTTAAAAAAGTATAAGTGTAATTATAAAAGCCAAAGGAGGCATTACAAAATATTAGTAATATACTTGTGACGATGTCTATAAACAGATTTGAATAAAGTTACGCTTGTACAATACGTTTTTCATTATATATCTTAAGAAAATTGCTATTTGAGCAACTGACCGCAATAAATTGGATAGGGACTGTGTTTTTGCCAGTATTGTTGGGCTTACATACTTCATCCAATAACCGCTTACATTAATACTTGGGAATAATATATAGACATTGTATACATTAATTTAATTAGCTTTTTGCACTCTTTCTATTTTCATTTTGGCTGCTAAGGTTTGTATCTGCATAATTTTGTATCTATATTAGGCTTGAATTAAGAGGTTGAAAAATTACTACTGTCATTGCCAGATACACATATTAACTTTCTTTTGTTGTTGGTGCTTTTCTTTCTCTACCCACTGACATAAATCAGTATGTTAGTGTAGTTTTACTTGGTACTTTTCAATTTGCTTCTGCTATCTAATTTGGCACTTTTCCTAATCACGTGTAAGGACTACTTGCAACATATAATATTACTTTCACTTGACATTTATAGAGCTGATTAATCGATAACGTTTTTCGCTGCTCATATTAAATTGCGCTCTCTTTTGGCGGGATTCCATGCGACCTGGCTAACGGATACTGTTAATGATAATGTAATTTCCGCCAATAATTATACTTTGATCCGAAAAGATAGGCTTGACGGTAGACGTGATGGAGGTATAGCCGTCCATTTTAGGGATAGCTTCAGATATTCGGTGTATATTGGGTGTATTCATCTGAATCAGTATCTCTCTGCGTTAAACTATATATTGGCAGTGTAAGTGTCACGGTGGACATTGTTTACAGATCTTCTTCGGTCGGGACTGCATTCTTTATTGACGAGTTTGAAAATGTGTTATCTCATTTTGTGGTGCACACTCATGAATTAGTTTTTTTGGTGGATTTCAATATTAATCTTTTGGATTCTAATAGTCGTACTATCTGATACTTCGTTCAACAGTTGCGATGTGTTACATGACTTAATTATATCTGATCATTTACCTGTACGTTCAGAGACCTCTCGTATTTTGACTCTGTAAATGACGATTGCAAGGACTATGTGGATGTACAATTCACAGGTATAGCAGTAAACTCCACTTACACAAATTTATTAATTATGCGGAACGCAGCGTTTTGTCAATCGTGTTACCGAGTGTTATATCATCAAGTGATAATAACCTGAAATTGAACGTAGCATCAGTACGTGCATTGCTATTGTAATATTTTACAAGATCAGTGATAGCAGAGCCGTTGTGCATAAAACCAAAAAAAAATGATCATTAATTACGTTAACGTCCGACAAATGAGCTGGTAATTTGGAGCTTTTGGAGTTTTGCACCTCGCATTTTATATATGTGACTTAAGTAAGCACGTTTCTCACGACGAATAGCAGAGGTTGTAAAATTGCGTAGTTGCTTACAATAATAAAAAAATACACTAGTTTTGCTTCCCTTGGCCCTCGGTAGAGCGTCACCCTGAGTTTCATCATAAATTTAATATTATCAGTTAACCATGGTGTATTTTTTCTTGAAAGAAACTGCTTTCACCGAAGCATGAATGTTAAATAGGTTAATGAATTCATTAAGAATGCAAAGTTTATCATCAATATTAAGCAAACTGTAGATATGATGCAATGGAATAGTATTTAAGTCATTAGCGAAAGCTACAGAGTCAAATTCACAGGTAGAGCAGTAAACACCACTCACACAAATTTATTAATTATGCGGAACGCAGCGTTTCGAGAGCACGTGGGCTCTCATTATCAACTTTATTAGTAACTGTAACGGTAACTGTAACGGTAATATGGTAACTGTAACGGTAACACGGTAACTGTAATTATGTGTTTGTCTTTCTCATTACAACGGACATAAGTCTATCTTTCACTTTTATTCATTGCTATACTAACCATCGAAAACATTACACAGTCCTGGTTTGTTACCTCTCAAATAAAATTCGATGAATATACCAAAATGAGATGTCTGCTACCTGATCAATTTCTGCCAGTGGTTATCTGCCACTTTATCAGAATGTGAATGAACCGGCCCTTAGAAAGATATTTAGGAACGTATTTAGATAGGTATTGTAAACCCTATCTGATTAAATTGCCTTAGATTATATTATCTGTTCAGTTTATTTTGTTATTTTGTATAATGCAAACAATTTTATGTACGATAGTGTATATTATTTACTACATTGTGGGTTTCGCTTTTTTACACACAACGGTAAGCCAAAAACATCACGTCCTTGCATGGACAATTAGAATTATTTTTCAATGGTGACTATAATCAACTGTAAGAAGAAAATATGTCGAAACTATTTAAAAATCATTTTGGAATTTCTGCTGGATCAGGATGAAAATAAAGACAAGGTACTATTGGAATATATTCTCTTTATTATCAGATAATAAATTAATAATTTAAAATAATTATTTCCTTACATATTTACACTTTGGTAGCAAGAGATGCGGGACAAAAATATGCTCCTTTGTTTCCTTTTAGGAACATCATTACAAAAATATTCTCTACATCTACTAGTTTTAATATATTCTAAAAGTTCATCACAGAAACACTTACATATCTAATCTCCTTCTGACGATCTTCTTCTTTACTGCACATTGAACGACTAAAAGTTTCCTTAAAGAAGATTATGATTGCTTTGTCTGTTAGGCAACCGTAAAAAATTACGCAATTTCCCACTCTTATGCGTAGGAAGAAAAAAACTGAAGAAACATCTATGCTCGCTAGATTAAGCAGGTAACAGAATGGTTTTATTATAATTTTAACGTGTTTATTTATCATACAAGATTTTAAATAAGTTTTAAAGAAATTCTCGAGGTGTCGCAAGAAGCCCAATATTTTGTAAGAAATGAATATTCTTTGATTTAGTTAAGTGATTGCATAATTTATAGAGTGTGACTTCCAATGCTGTCTCGAAGAAGGGGTAACACAACCCCGAAGCGCATCGCAAATAAAATCAAAATATCTAGAGCAATCACATCTGATTATTTTATCTGACTGAAAGTTTCCGAAAAGAGAGAAAATAGTAAATTGAAGAATTACATTACGTTCAATGAAAAAAAATATCTAGCAAACAAGAAAGAAGAGCAATACGTAATCAAAGACAACAAAAGAATTAGTATTAAAAGCAAAAGCAAATAAATGGAAAGAATTTGGTGATAAAATGGAAAAAGATAGCACAGGATATCAAAAAGTATCCTATAAAGTTTTGAAATCGCGTAGAAAGGAAAAAACAATAGATGATGCAAGCAAGAAATACTCACGGATGAAAGAGAACTAAGGAACCGATGGGAAAAAACATTGCGAAGAACTACTTTACAGCAAAGGAAATATACGAAAGACGACTATTACAGAAAGCGAAAAATATAGCAGAAGACGATACAAAGTTTACACTAGAAGAACTGATTGATGTAATAAAAATTGAACAATGGAATAACACATGGAAAAAGACAAAATAGTCGCAGAAATGATTAAGAACATTGGTAAAAGACGAACAAAAATACTTTTGGATATGCTGAACATGGCGTGCGTGAATGAAAAAGATATGAAAACATAAAAACTGTAATAACTATAGAGGTACAACGTTATTGGTGCAGCCGTAAAGATATACAAACAGCTAATTAATAACAGCATAAAGTGGATTCAGACCAGGAAGAATATGCATTTTATGCAACATATTGTGGTGGAAAATCTCAGGTTCTTTTCATTTTTCTTAAATGGATTCTTTGACTTAACATTTTTATCAATTTCTTTTTAAATTAAGTGATAATGTTTTCTAATTAAAATAACCAAATGTTAAGTTAAAAAGATAAATATATTGACAAATTAATAAATATATACCGTTTTTTTACAGAAAACCTAATGCAATCCCTGTCTAGCTAACCCTTAAATATTCTAATTAATATAGCGAAACAAAAATGAGAGCAATAGATACAAATAATTTTGAAGAACTTAAGAAGATTCGACGTCATCAACATCTTTGAAATCGTACTCACTCGCACGTGATTTCTCGTCTTTAAGATGGACTGGTCTTCAGCTTCCAAAATATATGTCCGGAACTTCCAGATTTTATATGTAGTATCAGCTGATACACTTTATTATTGGATATAAACGAAGATCTTTGTAAAATTATAGTTATATGAGAAAATAACTAATTATTCTCAGGAGAGATGATGACAAGATGTGTGACTTTGACACGATGTTTATATATCCATAGCAACACATTTGTTTGCCTATATGGTAGGCCACACAGTACATACATACTTGATATGAGTGAGATTATAAAGATAAATGCTGCCAGTCGTGCCATCCTTCCATCGTACGAGAAATTTTGAAGATGATAAATATAATTTCGTAATAGTGCATATTTATACAATGTGTTTGAAATGTGTGAGTACAGTATATCAAACGTCTTTTAACAATGAAATTTGGAAATATTTATTTATATAAATATAAATATAAATTTTATTAACATATTTTAAGGAAAGTAATTCTTGTAATTAATAACAGAAGAAACAACAGAAATTCTAAATCCGCAGTACCTCGTAGAATTATGTCAGCCAGGTAATAACTCCAATTACATTTATTCTAGAGAATACATATAACTGTATACTTTATTTACTGTTAGCACCCTCATTTACGTCAAATGCAAGAATTATCACAGAACATGATCTACTGGAAATTATTGGATATTTTTGTTTTAGCTTTAAGTTTTATTAGTGACGTAGATAATTTTTAATCGGTTGTTATTTCTATTTGACCTTTATTTGTATATTTGATATATTTACATTTTCATTTAATTTTTATTTTTGTTACTTGGTTCCTTTATATATTTCTAAATTGTTGCTATTTGTTATATGTTTGCTTTTATGTAAACCAAATTGTAAATATAGTTTGTAATAAAATTATTTTTACACGTTTTGGTTTTTTTTATATATGGTGTCTACGGGATCACAGCCTATACACCTCGGACAAAAAAAAAAAACAACTAAATCTTAAATTAGGATTAAGTAATTATTGACCTCCAGTGAAAGCAACACGGTGATGCAAAACAGGGACACCCATTTCACATACCGGGGCCTATCGGGATAACTGACACAGTTTGCACACACGAGAAAACGGCCATCGGCAAGCAGGTTAACCCACACAGGTGACATAGGAATGGTTGTTACTTCCACTGGAGCTCAGATCCTAATTTTCATTCGTTTCAGCATTTCTATAAGTAAATTGTACACTTCTCGATTGTTGAAATGCAAAAGTGCTATAATAGAAGTAGCCAGTGGGAACTTTAGTGAGACTAAAAGATTAATGAATGAGTCAATAGTGTTTTTATGCGAACCGCAACCAAGGAAAATGTGATTCAGATCAGCCGTTTCATAGCCACAGTGACATGCAGCTGATTCCACCAATCCCAATCTAAACAAATGGGCGGGGTAAAGACCATGTCCAAATTTAATACGGGCAATTGTTGTACGATAATACCGAGATACGTTATCATTCGCATAATACCACGGTTTAATGTTGATACATGGACGAATATAAGCGTATTGAGTCATCCTATGGGTACATATTGTTTGCCACAAATCTTCCCATTCTCTGTTCAACACCTCCCGTTTGCAAATTGCAAAACACTCTCCACAAGAAAGGATAGAATAGTAAACTACTCCATCAGTACAACTGACTTTAGCGAGACTGTCAACAGTTTCATTACCAAAAATCCCAACATGACTTCGGACCCAGTAAAATTTTGTATACGTATCCCTGGACCCCAAGTATGATACAACTTTCATAATATCTAATAATATATGATTTATCTTACTGATAGATTTGAAAGAAGATAGGCCCTGTAACACACTAGCAGAGTCGAACATTATAACAATATGCTTAAAGTTAGTAGAGGCACAATAACGAATTGCTTCTAAGATGGCTAAGGCTTCCGCAGTAAATACTGATCCATCGATGTCAAGACGACAAAGCTTTTTATACCCACTGTTATAACAGTAAAAAGCGCATCCACATCCATTGTTACTTTTAGATCCGTCAGTAAATATAATCAGACTTTGTTGGTGGAGTCTTAGAATGGATGTGCAAAGCTACACGTCGTGGTCCTGTTGCCCGATGTAGGGAGGAAAAACAATATTTAGGGGTTTAATATATTGAAAGTATGAGATTGCAAGACTCGAACCCCTATAAAGGCGTCGATCTAATTCAGCGGTATATCGGACAGCATCATATAAAACAAGGGATCCTCTTTTCTGCCAGTAACGTGCAGTCAAATCTAGAAGACACAACTGTTTGATCTTCAACAAGATAGGGGACGTATGCAACGACCTTAGTTTTATTACATATTTAATTGACACGATGCGTATACGAAGCACTAAAGGCGATTCGTCAGCTTCCACTTGTAAGGTGCAGATAGGTGTAGACCTCAACGCACCCAGACAGAGGCGCAAGGCTTTGTTTTGTAAAATATCAATTCTACGTAGATTTGTAGCATTAGTGTCACCATATAGGACACAGCAGTAATCAATAATAGATTTAATACACGCTCTATAAACATTCATGGAAGAACAAAAATCTGCTCCCCACCTAATTTTTGTGATTATACGTAGAATATTTAGCGGTTTTTCCCCTTTCTGGATTATATGGTTAATATGAGAAGTCCATCTTAGTTTGTAATCGATTATAAGTCCCAGATACTTAACATTTTGATGAATTGGAAAGCTATCCGCATCAAGTCTAATACTTGAAAGCGGAACTCTCCTTGACTACGTTCGTTTTATCAAAGGAATGTTGTAGTTCATTGTTTTGTAACCAATTCTTAATCAACCTCATTTTATTTGAAAGATCTTTAGAAAGTTTTTCGGTGTTTTTATTTACCAAGTATGTGCAGATATCATCAGCATATTGAATGATGTTAACATTGTGACTAAAGGTATAATGCAGATCATATGTATAGAAATTAAACAGTAAAGGACTCAAACTGGAACCCTGCAACAAACCATGTGATAACAATTTAGGGCCAACTCTTGTATTTGTACTGGATCTGACAAACAACTTAATATCTCGAAAAAGGTCGACGATCCTACGAGACGCTTGCGGCGATAAACCTATAATTATCAATTTATCTTCCAATATATTCAAATTGACAGCGTTATACGCATTCTGGATATCCAAAAAAATATTTCCAACAGTTGCATTCTGCGTAAAGCCGATTTGCACGTCTGTTATTAATTGTGTTAGAGCGTCGATTGCACCTCGGGATGTCCTAAAGCCGTACTGATAAGTGGGCAGAATATTTTTATCTTCTAACCACCAATCCAATCTGCATTTGATTAGACGTTCGTAGATTTTCGTTATACAAGACATAAGTGCTATAGGCCGATATGAGTTAATAGATGCGGGATCTTTATTTGATTTCAGAGTGGGTACAATAAGAACTTGTTTAAGTATTTCCACCTTTTCGTTTCTTAACCACATATCATTAAAAGCATGAAGTAAAATTTCTTTATGCATACCAGGCAAGTATCTCAACAGGTTATATGGGATATCATCTATGCCAGGCGAAGTGTTGTTAACATTGTTAAGAGCGTTATACAATTCAATCATAATAAAGGAACTTAGGATGGGATCTTGGTTATTATTAACATTACTAATAGAGATAACAGAAGATGTGACAAAATCAGGCGTTAGAGAATATGAAAAAGGATACAACTGAGCATCTGATATTTTGGTTATTCGATGGTTGTTTAAATGACTTGATTGTCTTCCATATTTTAGCGGTAGGCGTATCTTTTGATAAGGTGTTACAAAAATTTCGCCAACTACTCCTCTTTTTATGTTTCAGGAATCTTTTAGAGTACGCAACTACTTCTCGATATTTTACGTAGCTTTCTAACGTACGCCTTGCTCTAAATTTCTGCAGAGCCTTCTTACGGTTCAGTACAACTTCTGTACACTCGTGGTCCCACCAGGGAGGAGCCGATTTTTTGTTGGGTATATAAATAAGGTTTCTTAACAACAAAAATAGCATCAGCCGCTTTTCTGATACTTTCCACACAAAATTCTATTCTGTCTTTCGCATGTGAAAAATTGGGGATACTAACAAGATTGTTAGCCAAGTAGTCGGTATATTTTTGCATCTTTTTGATATCTATATTCCACCTACGTGTAGGATACACTGTATTAATATTGATACCTGGATATTCGATAGAAATAGATATAGGATAATGGTCTGAACTATACGGATCGTCTAAAACATGCCAATTAGTCCTTAGTGCTATGTCATGCGAGCAAAAAGTTAAATCGATAGCTGAGGAACTATGATCTGGTAGTGAATTTCGAGTAGGGGAACCGTTATTCAAGAAAACGCAATCGACTGTATCAATTGCCTTCATAAGGATATTCCCTGCATTATTATTTGTTGAGAAACCGAAGGCGGTGTGATGAGCGTTGAAATCACCGCAGATCAGAAAGGATGGCAACATTTGCGAGAAAAAGGATATATAATGCTGACAGGACACTGATTTGTACGGTAAATAGAAAACACTGCAAAATTGAAATTGAGAAGCTTAATCCCACAAAACATAAAGTACAAAGCGCTGGGGTGGCTCAGCGTATCCATCGGCACGATCTTGTCTGACTACATTGTAGTTTTTAAACCTATATTGATGATATGACTTAAACCACGTTTCACAAAGAGCAATTACATGGGGCTGGTGTTCTGCAATAATACAATCTAGACTATCCATTTTAGCTACGACGGATTGTGCATTCCATTGAAGAATTCTTAATTTATGCAATTGTGGACTGAATTTGAAATGAAAAGGGGAAAAAAAACAAAAGGATATTATACAATTAACAATTAATGTACTCTTAATCCTCTGAACAGTCAGTCGCATACTCCTGAGATGATCTGAAAGAAAATCGCTCATCTCCCTCTTTCACCTTTTCACGACAACGAATTTGAATCTTTCTTACTATTCTTTTCATACGAGATTTCAGGGTATTTGATTTGATGGTTCTCACTAAAGAAATTATCAGAAGAAGAAATTCGTCCACATTGGATGTATATTGTCTGATAAAGAATTCTGGGTTCTCTTTGCCTTTTACTTCCCGTAAATATTCACACATTTGTTCATAACTAACCGCTTGTGAACCACTTTCGAACAAATGTTGAAACTCTTTAAAATTAGGACAGTCATGAGAAATTGTTACTGAAGGTTTTTTCTTTTTAACACAAGGCCTGATAAAAACTTCTTTAAATGGATTCTCGGTAGGTTCATGTATAAAAGGCTCGTCCGCCGTGTCCTCAGAACCACAAGGTTCTGGAGAAACGGGAGCTTGCCTCTTTTTATTTACTGTCTCTCTATCCTGGATAGTGTTTGTTGTGTTTACTGAAGTTTCCATAGAATCACTTGACTTATTATTGTCTTTACCAGTAACGCACATAATTGGAGCTGCGCTTGATTGAACCAATTCCCTACTGGGAACTGTTGACTCAGTACATTTACTAGCTATATGTCCTACCTTTTTGCAGTTGAAATTTAAGTTCATCGTTAGTTAAAAGAATTCTAAAGAAATTTTGTTTGTACTCTAATACGACGGAGTCCGGAATTTTTCCGTTCCCCTCCAAAATAATATACACTTGTCTCCTAAAGCTTAATATATGATTATATTCCGGCAGCATTAAACCTTCTTTTATAAAAGTAATAGGGAAGACCACCTTTAAACCTAATCTTTTAAATTCTTGATCTATTACATCATGCGGCAAGCAAGGTGAAACATTTCAGAGGATAATTCGCTTAGCCGGCGATACCAACCTACGGGCTGTTATAAAAACCTTATTGAGTGTAATTCCTCTGTGCTCACTCATAAATTTGTCTACTAATAATTTAGAAGCTAAGTAAATGCAGATTCTTCCATTAGAAACCCGAGAAGCAGATATGATATTTCTAGGACCTAATATATTTCCTACTCCCATTATATAATCATTTTTTTTGTGTTTTCAATCGCATCGAATACAATGCTTGCTCTCTTTCAGGAAACGTATACTTATTATGATTTTCTTTCACGATAGTAGCAAAAGATTGTTTAATGTTACTTTCAGAAGCATCTTTTCCATAGGATTGATTGCCTCCCTCTACAGAAGCAATCTCCCCCTGTGAAACATTTACCTCTAAACTAGACATTATGCGAATAAGAGCTAACGAATACAATCACCCACCTGCAGGGCTCTATGACTTCCCCCGCAAGACACGCGTAGAGGGGATCCCTGAACAGCGCGTGTCCACTTAGGAATAACCAAAATAAAAAAGATAAAAACTTTTAAATAGAAAAACCAAATTATTGATAATTCTTAAACTAAAACTTATCTGGCAATTATAGCTGCATTATCCAATTCCTCAACAGCTAAGGTACATTTTAATACCAAAATAACACTCAAAAATCAGATTTAAATAGAAAAATAAGACACTCCGACTCAGACACTCTACAATCTACAAAATACAGTGCAAGCTCCATGATCCAAATGGGTTTTGGATGAAGCATGCATTGTCATTCTGATATAGTTCTAATGGGCATGGAAAATAATATCGTTTCTGTTGTTTACATCAGCCAGATGTTACTTCTTCCAGTGTGCAGTATGCTACGGCACAAGCTACAAGAATCTCCATCTTACACGGGGCATATTGATAAAATGCTATGGTAAATTGGTGTCAAAAATTGTGCAGTGAAATGAAAATTAATCGAAACTTGAAATAGGAAAATTTCCACACACTTCCAAAACTTCATGAAATTTGCTGTTTACCAAAAAAAATCAGCCGAATTAATAATGTGAAATCCTTCTATGCTTAAGCAAATTGACTAATTATTATCTTTCATTGGTAAATGACTGATTTTATGAGTTTTTTGAAGTAACTCAGAATCAATGTTGTAATGAACATCCATATACTAAAATTACTTACGATCTGTCAAATTCTGTCTGACTTCGTCTAACCACACAACTTTTCCTAAACCTTTGGCTAGTCGCAGTAAGTAAGGGAGTATACGATCTTTATGTTGCAATTGCGATTCCAACAAATATACGCCCAACGCTATTACAGCATCCATATCTCTGTTGCCCAAACGGTAAACTCCATTTGCAGTTTCTTTCGGACATAATGTAAAAAGTGTTTTTACCTACGGTTGAAAGAAAATAATTCTAACGTTACATAAGTATAATGACTTATCAACAAGACTGTTAGACTACAAGTTAATGATTATCGTCCTAGCAGAAAATGACTATTTCAAAGTGATTGATATAAGCAACCTACCCGTTCCCATGGTGTGTTTTTATGCAAGCTAGAGATCTGGCTAAATGTAGAACAGTTTTATGGAAAAATAATTTATCATCTGCAGCCATTTTAACCTAACCTCCATGATAATCTCATTATGATCTCATTTAGTATTTTTCTCTTTAACTGTATCTTACGCACGCTGATCCACTTAACAAACTTTGTTTTAGTACGGGCGCCATTTCCTAGGAGCAGTACTATCGCATCAAACTTCACTATATTTACGCCCTCCTCCTGCCTCTCTTTCCGGTCCATTGTTATTGTCGACACTTTTGTAATTATAACGTGAAAACAATATAAAAGGCAGTAGATTCCAGTTTGAGTACATTTTTGTTGAGTGCTTTTCAATGTGTGAAGTTTATATTATACTGATTCGTATAAGTATGGTGCGCGTGTTTGTGTTTGTAAGAATACTTCAAAAGCAGCAAAGATTCTCTTCGAACAAGTACGGGCAACCTTTGACATGTTGTGGGCCAAACTTTAGTGCGCAAATACGTTGCGGGCCGCGTTTAAAAGTTGTGCATTTTAAAATAGTGTTCATAATTTTTACCGATAGATATCAAACGTGAAATAATACGACAATGTTATTATAATGCAATTTATTAAAATAAGAAAATGAAATGAAAAATGTAGGCACAACATTATTATTAAATCGTGAATTTTTTTTTAATTGGGTTTTTCTAAATGTCTCGCGTAATTTATTTTTACATTATCGATATCATAGAAAAAAGACAAATCACATAATTATGACAAACTACACATTAGTTTGCACTGCAATTCTGTAGTTCAACAGCATAACTGTCATTTGTTCCAATGTGAATTATAAGACCTTGGAATTACACAAAATATATGTTGTAGGTGTACAACATGTGAATAACTCGAATTGGGAAAACCGAATTACAAAGTATTTGATTACATATTGAGAAATTACTATGTACCCAATAAATATGTTAACCATATACAAAAGAAATATTACTATTTTTTATGATAATATTTATCAATCACAATTTTAGAGGGAATCATTTTTATTGACCATTATCTCTAATATAATCCTAAATAATTGAGTTACCTTCATAGTTAAAGTAAATGCTATTTGCAAGTTTTAAGAACACATTGTACTACTTGCAGCTCTTAATGAGGATACAACTTTGGAAAATTCAATTCTGAGCTGGGAACAATGTAGCGCGTCTGAAACCCCTAATCAAGGTGTTTTCCACGATATTGTGACATAAAGATTTGTTAAAGGCTAACTTATTATAAGGGATATGTTTAAGATTGTTATACTTCTTGGAGCAAAGAAACTGTGTTACTTAATAGGGAAATACAATTATATCTTTTTTAGTTATTTCTCGATTTGGGCCAAATTCACTCTAATACAGAATACGTTATGACCAAACACTCATTCATTCCTGCAAGAAGAAACAACAGGAATTCTAAATCCGCAGTCCCTTGTAGAATTATGTCAACCAGGTAATAACTCTAATTACATTTATTCTAGAGAATACACATAATTGTATACTTTATTTACTCACAGAACCTTCATTTACGTCAAATTCAAGAATTATCACGGATCATGATCTACTGGAAATTATTGGATATTTTTGTTATTAGCTTAGATTTTTATTAGTGATGTACATAATCTTTAATTTGTTGTTATTTCTATTTGACCTTTATTTGTATATTTCCATTTGATATATTTACAATTTTTACTATTTTCATTTAACTTTTATTTTTGTTACTTTGTTTCTTTATATATTTAAAATTGTTGCTGTTTTGGTTTATGCTTATGCAAATTGTAAATTATAGAAAAATAATTTTATTAAAAATAAAACTATTTTTCCACATGTTTTGACTTTTTTGATATTGTGAATGCTGCAAATTAGCGATTAGAATTGTGATATTTATTTTGTATTCTTTGCAGTATGCTTGTATTCAATAGAATGCATCAAGTTACATTTTATAAACGCCTTCTTTGATACATATCTTTTTGATTGCATGCTTATTTCAAAGAATACAAAAGCTGGATATTGAATTAATATATTATTTACAATTTTCAATTTCCCGCCTATAATGTTTAGTACGGAGGCCACTTCTCGACAGCGACAAAGCTTGTCTCCAATCGGTAATATATGAATTTCCACATATCCTACTTGGCACCGCACAAAACAGTAGCCACACAACCTTTATGCTGTCTGTGCTGGTGATGAGCTGTTTTAGGTCACTAGCAACTAATATTGCTAGTAATCAAAAGTATTCAGGATATATATTTGAAATTGTTTGTGCCTTTTCTCTGGTTAGTGTTGCACCCACTTTTCCATTTCTTCCTCGTGCTCTGTCATCTGTCCCTTGTCCGTTGTTCTTTTATCTTGGTTGGTGGTGGTCGTTTATTTTCCGCAAACACATTTCGAACGTTACTACAGTCCCACATTTAAAATTCGGCCTTCTTGAAGGTAGTAGTAGTGCACTAAAATCGTTCGTACTAATATAATACATCGTAGTTTTCAAGTGTGTTGCAAGTTTCTTTGCTTTAGATCGTTATGCTGCACGCACATTGTGCCGTCCATGGATACGGTAACAAACATTCACTCCGTCGTTTCCCCAGGATATGTCCAGGATCCTTTTATGCGTGGCTAGCTACTTATGTTAATGGAAATTTAACCCAAACAAACTCAGCAGATAAATTCTCATCTAATATGCCATGTGTACTTTCGTGATGAGAATCGAGCTTTAAAGAATGTTCTGAAGAAAACTGCAATACCGTCGCTATTCCTCCTTGTGCCAACAGTAGAAAGAAGAGTAAGTAAGTAAATGAAGATGTAAGAGATAAGTTGGTTAAGAACAAATGTAATAGTAAAGAAGAGTGATTTCCACATACAAAGGAAAAATGTGTTCATTTACCATTATAACAATATCTTTTATATATATTTGCAGATGTTTTGGAACGAGTATTGGAGAAGCATGGCTGAAACTACCGCTGTAATACTGGACTCCGATGGAGTGGACTGAAGTAGTTGTAATATGTCAAATACTTCAAAGCCTGGTGAAGCGATGGTTTGGGAATCCTTTCGTGTAGCTACTATAAGTGTGGCTATATCTAGAGATTGCTATAAAACTGCAGTACGAGATAGGCATAAGGCAAATGGGAAACCTCCACTTGGAAAAAAAAATCATGTCACTATCAAAACTTTGGAAAAAATTGTTGCATTGGTAATATAGCAATAATATCCTTTGCAGAGGTTTGGCAGGAAGCAGTGCTGCAGCATCAAACTCCAATGGTGTAGACTGAAGGTCTGTCAATCTGCACAGAACAGCAAAAACAGGTAAATGTACGGATTTCGGCATTATATTACTTGATGTGTTACAAGACGTAGAGGTAGGCAACAAATAGATACATAAAATTTACTAATACCTGTATATTCATCTTTGGAGATTCAAATCAGTCTTACGAACATTCACTTTTGGCATTTCACTTTATTGTTCATCAGAACTGCATTTAATCTTAAACTAAGGATGTGTAAAAGGAGCAACTCAGTTAAATCATATAAATTGCAAGTGTTTGCTGATCCTACAAAGATATGCACTACTATTAAGAGGCCTAGCATGTGAGTAACAGTTAAAAATAAAACCAGAGTGGGAAGTAGCATTTGTAATTAGTTTGTAAAATGCCATTTTGTAGCATGTTTCATGAAAGGAACACTTTTCTGCAGTTGATTGCGAAATGTTTTTTCTTTGGCAAACAATACCATCTAACACTTTCTATGAATCTCCAAAGACCAAGTACTGAGCGATTTTAAATGTTTGAGGACAGTTTAAATTTCGCGCCTTGCTAAATCTTTGTCACGTTGGTGATTTGGTTTTAAATTCGTAACCAGTAGCATAGCAAATAGATTTTGGATGGGTGATAAAATATTAACAACAGATCTTCAAAAAATCAATTACATATTGATTTTCTAAGCAGAAAATTAATGTAAATATGATAAAAAAATGGAATGAAATATAAACAGTAGCTCTAAGAAGAACAGATTACAAGTAAAAATGAAGCAAATAATAACGAATAAAATGAATATAAATAACGTATCGCACAGGCAGTTGACAGGACCGATACTCACAATGGCCACACTTAACATGTCAAATCCCTAGAATCCACCGCGCGAAATTTAAACTGTCCTCAAACATAAAATCACTCTGTAGATAACATGGGAAAAATCGTGAATTTACTAATTCTAACGTCAATACTGTGATAGAGTATATATTGGGCAGACAAAATGATCTTTTACAATTACCTACAAATGGCATATCATTAATCTTTAATTTGGAAAGTTACACATAATTAATGTAGCTCTACATGTGCTTGAAAGAAATTATTTTGTTGATAATATAAAACTTATTGCAAATATTTACATCTATTCATTGAAATTGTAATGAAGGCATGGAATTCACAAAGTCCAACTTCTCTTGATTATTGTAGATTTCGGCCCTCTGAATACCAGCCTTTACTCATTATTGCACAATGTAATACCACACTCGTACCATGTAATTTCGTATAACTTTTACAAAATAAAAATTTTTAAAAAATGCCAGTGTTTCCATGTCTGCCAACCATCCAAGAAGAAAAGAAATAAATATATTTTAAATCTTCCACCACATACAGCCACCGGTTTTGACAGCACCCTCGACAAAAACTTCCCAAACCAACAGATGGCATTTTTTAGGGTCGCAACATTTAGTACGGAACATTTCTACCTAGGTGGAGTTATCTATGCTAGAGACAGACCAAGAAGTGCACCACACGACACGCAAATTATACTGTACCGATGTATATGTAAATATTATACACAAATCGTCTTCTATTCATATTTCCATTTAATTCACCTATTCACAAAACTTTCTTAACATCAACATGATGTTACGTAATATGAGAATTAATTCTATTTGTATTTGCTTGTGTTATATTTAGTCTCGGCAAAGTGGGGCAAGTTACAGTACAGTGCGGAGAACAACGTGAAAGGGTCGAGCGGCCGTATCAAAGCGAGTGTTCAGTAACGTTTATGTACTCGCATAATTTATGATCGTGACCTTCATGAGTGAGCATAGGCGATGCGGACGCAGGAATGTTTACACATAAAATAATGATAAACAATATATTATATGTAATATACTGAAATAAAATACCTTTTTTGTATTGTGCCATATGTGTGTGTGTGGTACTTTTTACTATAACCACGTGCTAGCAAGAGAGTGCAGTTAACAGTTGTAGGGTAATGTCGAAATAAATAAGTATAAAATAGTTGAGTGTTTAAATATAATTAACAAACATCACATTATATAACGTGCTGAAACACTTACTGTTTTAAGTTTCCAAGAAATCACAAACTGTGTGGCATCCATTAAATATTGGAATCATTAAATTTGTTTTCACACTTGTTTCAGTCAAATGAGTCAAATTAATAATTTTAATGATGAAAATGACTGTTCCACATCGAGTGATGTTATATTTGCAAAGTTAAAGTAATCCTTGTGACAAATTCATGGATCATTCGAAGCACCTTCGCAAATTTGTCTTAGTATAAGAAAATCTGAATCCCTGTCGATAACACTATCAAATTTTCGTATTACACTTTTTCACCTTCCGTCGTACACACGTACAAGTGAACATCATTCACAATTTGAACAGAATCCACAAACGACATCGAATCATCTTGTAATTTTTCAATTCCCTCCGCTAGTCCATAGTAGTTCTTGCGAATACTTTCTAGATCACATTTTACCTGACTATCTTGCACACTTTGGGACAGTTCGTGAATTTTTTTTGTACGTTTTGAGGACTGCCTTCGTTTGAGCCATTAAATCATGTACTCGTGGGTAACATTTAGGAATTAATTGCGCCACAAGGTTTAAAGCGTGGACTCTACATGTTATATGCAACATATTGCCACTCTCTTCTTCAAGAGATCGGCCTAAGGAAAGCATACTAGCGACACTGTAACTCATAACAAACATTAAAAGTTGGATTGTTGGAACTTGAAATTTGTTCAATGCGCTCAACACCACTTTTAAAACTTCATCGCTAGTACATTTTGCAACTCTTTTGTAAGTAAAGTAGGAGATGACGGTTCCAACTCTTCCATTGCACGTATCATCACATTCACCACCGAATGTTTTTGCCGATCAATTGTTTCGTCCACACATGACCACAATTTTCTATCTTTAAATTCTTCTTTCAACATTATCACGAATACATGGCATAAAGTTTCTTAACGATGTCCGACTTGGTAATGTATAATCAGAATACTTGCTCCAGAAGGAGACAAATGCTTGTCTCCTTTGCTGTGCAAATTGTTCGCTGTATTGTTTGCCACGGATTGCAGAACAGTGTTTCATTCTGTTTAGATGGCGTTCACACTTCCACCTGCTGGTACACGTCAAATAGTTGTCGCACTTTACACATTTAATTCTACCGCCATCGTATTCTAAATCCGGCATACTCGCTATTGTGCTTGTAAGTACAAGCACTCACAATGACCAGTGGAATAATACCGAACAAGCGTACTTTGATACGGGTACTCCATTCCCCGTGCCGCGCGTTTTACCCCTCCACGTTGTTCTCCCCACGGCACTGGAAGTTGCCCCTCTTTGCTGAGACTAGTTGTATTACTTGCAGGTCATATTTTTATGTTATACATTTTTTTTTACATACGTTTGTAATAAATCTGAAACTGAACTATTTACAAATAAGTTATGAGAAATATGTACACTATATTACACTGTATGATTAATAAAGAGGCCTTAATTCTCATATTGCATTATATAAATTATTTGAATTTAGACTAGTGTCCAATTTGCGTGATATCATCAGGTGTGTTCGAAAGTAATGCATGCAACTTATCATCCATATCTCGTATCTATGTTGCGCAGCACAGAGAAGTAACCGTAAACAATGGACCGTGTAAATGATGACGTCAGTAAGTATTGTGGCTACACTGGAAAATTTCCAAACAAAACAAAGACACGTGATAAAACTAATCTATTCCTGTCACTTCCTCATGTTTACATTGTTTACTGTGCTGTTTTGCGACCGTAAGCGGCATTATGGTGTTCGTTAAATAAAATTATGAAATTCATTACAATTATTATTAGAATCTTTACTCATTTGTTTAAATTTAAAACATTATTTGCGATGGATTGCAGCAAATATACCTGTATATGCTGTACCTTGTTAAAGGATCTTTGATTAAAAACTTATTTTTATACACGTGTGACATTTGTTTGTATCCCGTTTATTGCAATTGTTTTACTTTTGTCAATTGCTTATCTTCTTTAAATCAGTAGTAATTATCGACATTTGTACGCCCGTTTGACAGATAACAATAGAACTTTACATCTTGTACATGAAAACACCCATTTTTGTAATATCAAAACTACAAATTTATTTAACGTGAGTGCATACATGTAAATTATTGTTTTCTAAACGTAACTGTACTTAATTATAGCTTGATGACATGTTTTAAATAATAGAACAAACTGTTTAAAAGAAGCTTTTTTATTTCTATGCAAAACAGCACAGTAAACAATGTAAACATGAGGAATTGATATAAATAAGTTAGTTTTATCACGTGTCTTTGTTTAGAGGTGTATGAGTCATAGTTTATAAAGTTTAAGTTGGTATTTACTACGTTTGGACTAGAAATTACCAGAACAAAATACTGATGAGCGGTAAAATTTGATTTGAATATTGGGGAATAATCTGTTGTATAATATTTACTATCCCATATTTTTTATTTTTGCATACATACAATTAAAACTGTATTACATTATTATGAAAAAAGAAGAACGTCTTTTTTCTATGGTTCTCGTTGTAGAAAACAACAGGGAAAAAAGGATAAAAACAATAAAGACATAGTGAATGTTATTATTTATTACAGCATGCCAAATACATGAAAGTTACAATAAATAAATGAATTAGTTTGGTTTTGAATAGAATTAACTAATTATTACTTCGAACTGATAGTAAATTGTATATATTGTATATAGCAGCTGAAGATGTCCACACCCAGAAGATTGAGTGTTGTTAGAGCCCCACCAAGGATTGGTTAGCCACCAAACGTTTTGCACGGCAGACTCTTGCAGACCACCTTCTGGAATGACTATGGTGTAGGGATGTACATACTTAAAATAGGTGTGCCCGGTGTAAATTTCAGATCTCCTTTTTTCTTATTATTTTGTATTAGGGCAGTGTGTTGGTTTTTTCATGGGGAATATTTTTTTTCTCTAAAATCATACATTAGTATGCATTAAACTTTTATAATTTAAACATCGAAGTATTGCATATCTTTAATTGAAAAATCCTAGATGCTTTTCTCACGGAATTTAGACGATATTTTAGAATCACCTTTCTTTTTCTTGCTGGCATATTGTTTATTTTGCAGAATAATTATTTTCTAATCTATTATTTGAAAAATATTTTGTAGTATATTATTTTATTCCCAGGATTATTTGTTAATTTATTAATCGTTTCTAACTTTAGAAGTATATTTTTGTTGCAATTTGCGTGATTGTTTCTAATTTATAAATCATTTATTACTTTAGAACTATTTTCATTTGTCCCTTTGTGCTAGTTGCTTCGCTTATCCTACACACAAATTAGTGCCTTGACGTTACAAACAATGTAGACTTAATATACCATATTACTTTCATATGTACACTAGGGTGACAGAATAAAATAGACACCAGGTAAAGCGGTATAAATATGTAAACAGCTAGATTCTAAGAACGAATTAAGAACTTTCTCTTGTCATTAGGGTAGGGGTAGATGTATTGGAAGGAATTCGTCATAGTTTAGTATCGTTACAACTACGCCTCGCTTATAAGGTTCGAGTGATATTAGCGACTTCACCCGGGGTCGCATCGTTGGACAGAGTGAACGCGGCGCTTCGCAACGTGAAGTAATAAGTAAATTTTTTAATATTCCGTTGTCCATGGTTAACCGCGTGATTACACAATTTAAACGCAAGGAAAAAACAACAGTGGACCCGAGACCAGGTCGTGCCGGACCTTCTGAAAGAAGTAAAAGGGTGCTTGTGCGCGAAGTGTTAAGAGAACCGCGAAAAAGTACAGCTGAACTTGCGGCAACTTCACAGAAAAGTCAGCGCACCGTTCTGCGAGACCTCCACAGTGTGGGGATATATAAAAGAGTGGCACAGAAAAAACCTCTTCTTACGGCGTTTCAAAAACGGCGCCGAATGGCTTGGGCAATCGAAATGCGAACGAAGCCCGAAGAGTTTTGGCGCTCTGTCATTTCTTCAGACGAAAGCAGATACTGCCGATTCAGTGATAGTGGTCGTACGTGGGTATGGAGACGTTCGTCACAGCAACTGGACGGCAAACTTTTGCATCAGACGGTGAAATATGGCGGTGTGAACATCATGGTGTGGGGCGCGATATGGTATGGTGGAAGATCGCAATTAGTAATCTGCAACGGAAATATAATATTTCCGCATTTGTTCGGACTTTGACATCTATTACCTTCCTCCAGTTTTCAGCATTTATTAAGAAATAATCAATGATTGATTTTTCTTTCCTGATAGGCACTTCTCTTGTGTATTTATGAATGTCTTTATGTCTGAATTTTGTATTTGTTATAATCATGTCGTTTTCGATGCACATATCTATTATTCTTCTCCCGCTGTCATTTATGGTCTCTTCACCTTCCCTTCCCATATGTCTCTCCACTCCATCATTGTCTCTTCCGACTCGTCCATTCATGTCTCCCATTACTATAAGATTTCTTTCAGCAATGTCTATTTCATTCTGAAGAGTTTCGGAGAATTCGTCTTTATCTTGTTTATTCGCGTTGTCATTTGGGGCATATGCCACAATTATGCTCTATATTTCGTTTCCTTCCAGCTTTGTATCAATTCTTAATATTCTTGAATTAATGTATTTTTCTTTTGGTATATTGTTTACTACCTCAGGTTTGATGATTATTCCTACTCCCTCCGCTCCTCTGTCCCTTTCATCCACCCCCTACCTTTCTTTTTTACTTCGGTTACTCCCATATAGTCTAAGTTTTGTGTATTCATTTCATCAATTAATTCGTCTTCCTTTCCAATTATGCTTCTCTATTTTTTTTCTTTTTTGTATCTATTACTTGCTTTTACCTCACTTCTGTTCTCAGATCTGCTACTGCTATTTAGCTTCGCATCATTTCTTATATCAGTCTTAGCCTTAATCCTTGCCATGGTCGTCTTTGTTGTTCCTTTCACCTCTCTTCTCCTCAGTTTTTTGCACTTCGGTTTGAGTGGATTTTCTCCCATTCTACAAGTTTCTCTTCTTCTCTGTCCCATCCATACTCCTTTCTCTGGATTATTATTTTTTGATGCCTCATTTTCACTGTTTTCTCCTCCTTTGTCTCCTTCTCTCTTATCTGTTTCAATTTCTTTTGGACATCTCGTTCTAATTGAGTCATCTCATTGTTTATAAATATCTTTTCTCTCAATTGTCTCAATTTATTTCTCTTCTGCATTACATTATCATTTTCTTCATAGGTACTTAGCTCTACCTTGTACATTTTTTCTCCTATTTTATCCGCGTCCTTTACAGCTACCTCCACACCCGGCTTGCTTTTTAAAAAATTTTCTATTCCTATTTTTAGGTCATTTTTGTCTACCGAGATGATTCTCAGTCCAGATATCACAATGTTCTTCTTCATATTTCTTTTTTCTATCTTATTTATTTTCGATTCCATCTCTTTCACTTGTCTCTTAATTCCTTCGTTCTCTTTTTTTAACATTTCGATCATTTTCCCTTCCTCTATTGCTTCCTTATTTGGTGATCTAATCAGTTTTTTGCTTTTTATAAAAGCTATCTCTTGCTCTTCCCTCTCTCTTCTCCTTTTATTTCGTGCCTCTTCAGATGTGTATCTTTCCTCACTTTCCATCCTTTTTCGTTGCTCAGTTCTCTCGAGAAGAAACTTTTCTGTCAGTCCCTGTATACACACACGCCTACTTGTTTTTATTCCGCAAGCCCCTCGGCCGGTCGACCCGCTGGACCTTAAAGCTTGCACCGATTCTCTACTCATGTAGATAATAGTCCGCTATTTGGTCTTTATTTATCTACCTTTTCTTTATTTCTTATTTTTTTCTCTTCTTGTTTTTCACTCACTATACTATTCTAAACACTTGAAGGATCAGAATATTTTTGTTATAGTCCTTTGCTTTTTTTCGCACGTACTTTTACACACGATGAGCCTCGTATACGATAGTCTTATCTGTGTTAGCACGTCCGTTCTGTTAGTCGGGTAGAACCAAACTCAATTTAATGCATATACATACTATAAATTAGCACGGAATCTCTAGGATAGGTGTCAGAACTATAATATGTAGACGTTATGTGTACTTTCGCTTCTAAAGACTCCTTTACAAAACCATGGATGTTTTCCAAAATATTATGGCATCGTCAAATAAATCGCCCTTTTGAACCGGTTTTGATTCCGTCTATTGAAAAGATGAACGTGATCTTTTGCTCGCACCATAGAAATCAATCATTCGATTACTTTAATTTACAAAGAAAGGTTCCCAGGTATCAGATTTAGATCTTAGTGAAGCTTGGTAGGTAAGTAGAGCATGTTGAGACTTGACAATTGAAATTCTTTGTTTGTACTGAAATTTACCCTGAAAATTGACAGGTTTTTAGTTCTCTTGATTTAATTCTTGAACGGAAGTAGATAGAACAAAGATTTAAATGCAAATACTGTACCTTATCGGAAAGTCCTTCAACACACACGAATGTGGCATATACAATGTGTTGCATTTAAGCACCGCCCTCCTATACTAGGGCTGTGGTAATATGAAAAAGAAATTAACGAAAATCTTTAACATCCTTTATTGATTTTAAAGCATTTTCAATTATACTGGTGTCCCGAAGGGGATACTACCATAAAAACTTATATTTAATGATATGCACGTACTTCCTATACATATATATATATATATATATATATATATATATATATATCAGAAAAGGGAAACAATTAACGAACTCTACTAATTAAAAAAAAGATTCTATTCTCGTTATATATACAAAATATTTTAAAATTTTTAAATTAGACTAATATTTTGTCGATCCACCCTTACTTGCGTGAAGTGCTGCGAGTCGTCGTGGCATAGAATCTATTAAATGATTAATGGTGTCTTCTGGAATATTTAACCACTCTTCTGTAACAGCTGCCACGAGTTCTTCCTTATTGCTGGGTTTTCGCGGTCGTTTCGCCATATTTGTCTGGATTATGTGCCAAACATTTTCTATCGGATTCATGTCTGGTGATTGGCCTGGCCATGGTAAAATCCGAATCCCCTGTTCCTCTCTCCATGTGGTTGTTGTTCTTGCTTTGTGGCAGGGTGCTGCACCTCCATAAAAATGGCGTCTTCTTTAGATAAAATGGCGTTGTCGAATATCGGTAGTAGTCCTTCTGTTAATATTTGGATATATTTTGCCGCATTTATATTTCCGTCGTAGATTACTAATTGCGATCTTCCACCATACCACATTGCGCCCTATACCATGATGTTCACACCGCCGTATTTCACCGTCTGATGCAAAAATTTGTCGTACAGTTACTGTGACGAACGTCTCCATACCCACGTACGACCACCATCACTGAATTGGCGGTATCTGCTTTCGTCTGAAAAAATGACAGACCGCCAAAACTCTTCGGGCTTCGTTCGCATTTCGATTGCCCAAGCCATTCGGCGCCGTTTTTGAAACGCCGTAAGGAGAGGTTTTTTCTTTGCCACCCTTTTATACATCCCCACACTGTGGAGATATCACAGAACGGTGCGCTGACTTTTCTGTGAAGTTACCGCAAGCTCGGCTGTACTTTTTCGCGGTTCTCCTAACATTTCGCGCACAAGCACCCTTTTACTTCTTTCAGAAGGTCCGGCACGACCTGGTCTCGGCTCAACTGTTGTTTTTTCTTTGCGTTTAAATTGTGTAATCACACGGTTAACTGTGGACAACGGAATATTTAAAAATTTACTTATTACTTCACGTTGCGAAATGCCGCGTTCACTCTGGCCAACGATGCGACCACGGGTGAAGTCGCTAATATCAGTCGAACCTTGTAACCGAGGCATAGTTGTAACGATACTAAACTATGACGAATTCCTTCCGATACATCTACTCCTACCCTAATGACAAGAGAAAGTTCTTAATTCGTTCTTAGAATTTAGTTGTTTACATATTTATACGGCTTTACCTGGTGTCTATTTTATTCTGTCACCCTGGCTAATCTCATGTCGAGTTCTGCGAAACTAGTGCCATTCTTGGATGAGATGTGAATTTACTCTAAGGATAATAAGATTAGGTGTTGGCAAAATGATACCATTAAGTGTTCGTAAACCTGAGGATCGTGATGGCAAACGTTTCATGATTGCTCATGCTGAAAGCGAACAAGGTATTATTAATGGTGCAAGCCTAATATTTGCATCAAATTCTAAAGCTGCAGATTACCATTCTGCAATGGATAGCAGGAAATTCGAAGAATGGGTAACGAAACAATTGATCCCAAACTTACCACCGAATTCTCTTGTTGTGACGGATAATGTCCCTTACCATAGCGTTGTGACTAATAAAACCCCAAATACTTTGTCGAGGAAACAAGATATTGGAGATAGGCTAGCAAACCGTAACATAAGTTTTTCAAGTGACTTAACTAAAGTGAAATTATTAGATATAGTTAAACGGAACAAACCTGAGAAAAAGTACGTTATTGATAAAATAATAAAAGCGCATGGTCATGAAGTATTGAGACTCCCTCCATATCATTGCGATTTTAATTCAATCGAATTGATCTGTGCCTCGGCAAAAGGATATTATAATAAAAATATTCGTAGGGATGGTTATTGTGATGAGAATGTACTGAATAAAAGGAATGAAGCATTGGAACATTGCACACCCAACACCGAGGAGAACTGTGTAAGACGCACAAACAATTTAATAAGACATTGGTATGAATTGGATGGATTTCGAGCCCATAATAATTGTTAATCCCAACGAAATTGAGGTCTCCGATGACATCTTTTATATTATAAATTCATGTTTATTGTGAATATTATTTCAAATTTGTTGGTGTTTTATTAAGAATGGTTGTTTGTTACATAGAACGTGGAGACAGTGATTAGACAACTTAATTGGAATAAAAACATACACACATAAGTGTGTTTAATCCTTCACATATTGGCCCATATTTGTTATTTAAAATTCCTAGCTTATTTCAGGTTACATGTTAGATATTCAAATAAATATATTTTTCATTAAGTAGTTATTGAAGAATTGATGAATGAATCAAAAGATAATTTTGTTATGCATCGATTAGTTACATACGAATAAAAATCAATGATGTAGGTAAAAAGTGAAAATAAATATGTTCTATATACCTTTTATACTTTCATCACTTCACATCTTGTAAGATGTATGACTACTGCGAATCTAAGTCTCGCACTATTCGTATTTCATACTGCGGCAAACTTCTGATACCCTTTGTTCCTTGTGTCTTCGTGTCGAGACTCCTTTTTTTTTTCATCGCTATTGGATGGTAAACAGTAAAACTCGTTTATAACGTACTCGTCGGAACCATATAAAACAGTTCGTACAAAAGAATATAACCAAGTAAGTATAAGTTTATGTATGTACTATTAAAATGTATTTTATTATTTATAAAATAATAAAAAGATACACAATAATAATAATGGTAAATAATAGTAAGTAATAAGCAAATACATCTAAGAATTTAATTAGTAAAGAAGTCGGTAACCAGAGTCTGTCGTTTTCATTTTTTGAAGTAACTGCATTCTAAAAAAATGTTCAATGCCTAATGCATTATTTAAAATTATATTGGTAGTACGTTCTTCAGTTTCTAAATATCGTGTGACCGTCCTTATTAGGGTAACCGCACATTCATAACTGGGTTTTGCAATTTCAGCTGCCCCTTCTTCTTCCCTTAGTAGTGACATTATTAACTACTGACACAAATTCATCTATTGTTTGATCATACTCTTAAAGGCTTAATCATAATCAATTTTCTAAGCGTGCTGAACACAATTTTTTATGGTTTCTTGCGGAATCTGTTGCCAAGCGTTTGCTAACATTTTCGCCGCTTCTAGCATATTTACTTCATTAGAAGTTTCAATATCTAAATTCGTAATGTGTTTCATTACTAACAGGCGTCGATAATAGGATTTTAAGGTATGAATAATTCCATGGTGCATTGGCTGTATCACGGATATGGAATTCGGTCTTTATGCCAAGTTTTATTTCGTCGTCAACAATCTTAGATGTCATCCATGCCCGACGATTAGCAGCATAAATACAAGACAGTTGTGTACGATGTGTTTGAAACGTTTTGTGCTTTTAAATTTTCCAATTATAAAAAGTTTACGTTTCTCATTTCCTACAATATTAGCACACACCAACACAGTTAATCGCTACTTCGATTGTTTGACCCCAACACATTTTTTACCCTTCAATTTTAGTGTACGATTAGATGTAAGTTTGTAGAACAAGCCCGTTTCGTCAGCAATAAAGATGTCATTTATATGTTCGCACTTTGACCATGAATGTAACTAGCACTTATGTTATGACGTTTTTCAAAACGGTGTAACTAACCTACTGTGCTCTTGAATTCACTGTCGTTGAATAATTTAGCAAATTCTTCTGCTTTAGTTTGAAGAATAGGAGCGCCAATTGGTATATAATTAGGTCGTTGATACTCAAATCGTCGTAGTCAAGCTTCATCAACTCTTCCTCGAACCGGTTTACGTAATAATAATAATAATAATCCTTTATTGCCCAACAGCCCAAGGGCCAATTACAGGACAAATTACAATACAATTCTTATTTAAAATAAAATAATTAAAATCGTGTTGCCTACAATAATAACATGCTGAAAATGTATATAATAATGAAACAAAAAAAAAAAAGAAAGACTCACAAAAATGGCTCCAGATCCCGTTTGTTTGCGTTCCTCACCATGTGACTGAGAGGTGCCTTAAGCAAAATGTTGGTATTAGCTCTAGGTACTTGAAATATATTATAGTAGCGAGTATGATGAATAGGTACGGTAAAGTTTATTTGCGCTAGAAGGGCTGGCGAGTCGATAGTATTTTTCAGGATCCTGCAAAGAAACTCCA
The DNA here is from genome assembly GCA_023509865.1 of Trypoxylus dichotomus. Taxonomy (NCBI): domain Eukaryota; kingdom Metazoa; phylum Arthropoda; class Insecta; order Coleoptera; family Scarabaeidae; genus Trypoxylus; species Trypoxylus dichotomus. Next base: position 12,292,074 of record CM042082.1, read on the forward strand.
CACTGTTACGCTCGCGGCGGTCAGCAAGAGATAGAAAACCATGCTCAACAAGTAAGCTATAATACTCGATACCTCTTGCAGGATACACGTTGTCCATTCGAAAGGAGAGATACTTTAGAAATTTCTTTTGAACGCGTTCGATCATAAGCTCTTGGTGTAAATAACGGGGATACCAAACAATGGAGGCGTATTCAAGCTTAGAACGAACGTAGGCATAATATAAACGTTTGATTACACCTAAGTCTGAGAAATGCCTGCAAGAACGCATGACAAAACCGAGAGTTTTGGAAGCAGATGAACACATGGACGAAATATGTTCCGTAAATGACAGTCTATCATCAAACAAAACACCAAGATCCAAAGTTTTGATATTGCGTGGTATGGCTGCATCATTAATCTGGTAGTTCTGGTGTAAAGTAGTGTGAGTGTTATTGTAGGAAACCACAGTACACTTGTTGATGTTCAGAGGGAGATAATTGACCTTGCTCCAAGTATTAATGCGAAGAAGATTGTCTTGTAAATGTTTACAATCGAAAATGCTACCAACAGTATTAAATATCTTTACGTCATCTGCGTATGCTAAGACGTGACACGTAAACAGAGATAGTAAATCATTTATATAAAAATTGAAGAGAAGTGGTCCAAGATTTGAACCTTGAGGAACACCTGATGTTGGAGAAAACGGCGTAGAGGAATAACCATTGTAGCAGACATAACACTCCCTCCTAGTAAGGTAAGACTCAATCAACGTCAGAAACCCACACCAAAACCAAATTTATCCATTTTTGTAGTAGCATCTCGTGGTTAATGCAGTCGAAAGCTTTAGAAAAATCTACGTAAATAACATCCACCTGCTTTCGCTTATCAAGCGCTTCACTAAGATATTGGCCAATGCATGCTAAATTAGTGATCGTCGACCTACCTGCAACAAAACCGTGCTGATGCTCAGATATGAAAGGAGTTATGCAGGTAGATATTTCTTTGTAAAGCAAATGTTCAAATACCTTGGCGAAATTGGGCAGTATACTTATAGGCCTATAATCAGCAATGTTAGATCGGTTTCCTTTCTTAAATACGGGGGTAATTCTGCTAATTTTCCAAACCTTTGGAAAAGTTGACGTGCTTATCGCTAGGTGGAATATAGTTGACAGTGGATAGGACAGAACAGGAGCACAATCACGTACAAAGAAGCTCGGTATTCCATCATCTCCAGTTGCCATATTAGATTTAAGTCTCTTGATACTGTTCTCCACATCCAATCGGTTGATATTTTTGTTTGTCCTTCTAATGCGAAAATTTTATCTTTATTTTTCATTATTGTTGTTTTTAAAGACATCTAGCACGACAAATGTCTGATTGTTTTTACCACTTTGAATTTCTTTAATTATATTTATTCTCTCCTCAACTGATAATGCTTTTCGCCGCCGCTCAGTAGAAGTACTCATTTTTAAAGTTTAACTCGTGCGAAGAAAAATAAGAAAATCCCTTCAGTACATTATATTACACGCCCCATCTAACAGCAATTGTGGTGAGTAAGCTTCTACTGTTCGGTCGAAAAAGGTAATTCCCCGGTAACATAATTCTTTTTTGTACAAGATTTTTGTATGTAATAACAAAAGTACATAATAAATATATACGTAATATCAGAACAAAAATACATTATTTCAAATAAGACTTTGCCAGGACCAAGAAAATGTACGCTGTATCCGAAAGTACGTTATATACGTGTTTCTTATAAGCGAGCTATACTGTATTTCCCTCTTGAATAATTATTTCTATTTTTCGCACCGACACACCAGTTGCTTCATGAACAGATTGTTTTATTTCACTTAATGGCACTGATGTACTTTTATGTTCATAAAAATAATTGTAAACATTAAAAACTACTTCTCGCGCTTAAGCGTGTATCAGTTTACGATCTCCTAGCAAAACTTACCTATCGCTCTTTTCAGCTGTAAATAATCTATTTGAAACACTCGCCACCAAGGCTCTGACGCAATCGGGGTCGATGGTATGCGCCGAGTCCAAGGCGTAACAGAGATTCTCAATGGCGGCGTCTCGCAACTTCTCGAAAGCTACTTCCGAAGAGGTGTAAGTTTTAATTTCGTCCGATTTTAACGTCCCGGTGCTTGGAGCTGGAAAAGCTTTTGATAAATACAGACCAAATTCAATTATCATTATCAAAGAAAAAAAAAACGGAATACAAGTATGATGACCAAAATGGATATTCAGATATTCCTACAGGACTGACGATTAGAAATCACTTTATAGGTTTGCCACTAAGTACAAATATTAGCATCGTTTGATGCTAATTTGATTTAAAGCGTATAGTTGCTCATCAAACAGAATGTAATTAATACATACACTACCGCTCAAAAATGTTTAGGCACCCCTGTTTTCATGGATTATTCATATAGCATTATGTTTAGCAAAAAAACATTATAATAAAATGAAATACGTATTTAAAATGTAGTTCAGTAAGATAAACACCCATTATATCGCATAAGGTTTACTACCGTTTACCCGCACTTGGTTGGATTACCATAAACTGTTTATTGCGGTGCAATTACAATAACAATTCCTCTGAATTTACTGGGTAAATTTAGTCATCTGTTAGATTGTAGGTAATAATGTTTAAATTACCTTCCTGGAAGATTATAGTGAAATCTCTAACCTATGGTCAGTTGCAGTGTGGTATTTACTCCATTCACGTCGTGAGCGAAATATCATGACAATTTTTTAAAATGCCTCCGCGAAGAGAAATTAGTACGGAAACACGTGCGCTTATAATATCTTACCATAAAAGTGGCATAAGTAATCGACCAATTGCCAAAAAAATGAAAATACACCACGCTACCTTTGACTATAAGGTAAAAAAATATCGGGAAACTGGCAGTTTTCTTAATAAAAAACGGAGTGGGAGGCCAAAAGCGACAACATCTGCAGATGATCGCAGAATAGTGGTTACCAGCAAGTTAAATAGACGCAAAACAACCCCGGAAATCACCGCAGAATTAAATGTTGGTCGCCAAAAACTAGTCAGTGTTTCTACAGTCAAACGTCGCCTACAGAAAGTCGGGCTCCATGGACGTATTGCGATGAAAAAGCCATTACTACGCAAACAAAACAAGCGAAAGCGACTTAAATGGGCCCGTGAACACCAACACTGGACCATAGAAAAGTGGAACAACGTCCTATGGACAGATGAGTCCAAATTTGAGCTGTTCGGAACCCGAAGACGCATATTCCTAAGAAGATCTGTGGGTGAACGTGCCAGAGAAGAGTGTATTGCTGCTACCGTGAAGCATGGTGGAGGTTCTATCATCATTTGGGGCTGTTTTGCTGGCACTAGTGTAGGGAACATTGTGAAAATTGACGGTATATTAAAAAAAGAAGGCTACCGCGAAATTTTGGAGAACTACGCAATACCTTCCGGAATTCGACTTTTGGGTCAAAATTTTATCTTCCAGCAAGATAATGACCCAAAACATTCCTGTAAATTATGTAAAGACTATTTACGCCATTTAGAAGAGGAAGGAACTCTCAAAATTATGGAATGGCCTCCCCAGAACCCCGACTTGAATCCAGTCGAGTTACTACGGGAAGAACTAGACCGGGAAGTACGGAAATCGGCTCCGACATCAGCTACTGACGTGTGGAAGAAATTGCAATCGAGTTGGACCTCAATAACACAAGAAACTCTGGCAAAACTTATTGCGAGAATGCCTCGATTGTGTGCTGCAATTATTAAATCAAGAGGAGGTCACATAGATGAAAGCAAAATTTAAATTAAACGTTTTAATTTTCACATTTATTTAATATATTTTTATTCATGTACGTGTATCTGTACATAAAAAGTAAATATTATTAACATATTTGCTGAGTTTTTATACATTTTTGCTGTCAGTGAGAGTGCCTAAACACTTTTGAGCGGTAGTGTAACACATACATACGTACATCACTTCGAAGGATTGCAGATAGATAGGAAAAAGAGTTTACAATACAAGTTTGTATATCCGAATTATCTTTTAATTACTAAAGTTTTCTTAATCTTTTTTTTATCTGAGAGCTCAGCGGCCAGACAAATCCAGCTTCTCTTCGTCATTTACATTGTTTCAATTGGACGAGGCCCTAAAACAAACTAAAGATGATGCAGCACCTGGCCTCGATAATATTCACCGGTAATTTCTGATAAACATGGGTAGCGGTGGAAAATGGTTGGTCCGTTTCTTCTCCAACATTTTAGATAGTGGACCATTGCCCAACGAACTAAAGAGAACAAAAATCACGCCAATTTTGAAACCAGATAAACCAGCTGATCACCCTTAAAGTTTCTGACCAATTTCCCTAAAGAACTGTACTTACGAGGGTCACGCTATATATTTTGAGATGCCACGTAACTGGAGAAGTTAGAGCTGGCAACACTGCTCTGACTGTCAGTTGTCGCTGTTGTCATAAAGCAAACGTGGTAGAGTAGTATTAAACGTCAAGTATATACCTTATTTTAATGATACCCCGTGCGCTAGTTTTATTTTATAACTTAGGTTCATATCTATTCTATAATTGTAATGTGCAATGATTTTGTGTATCATCTTGAAAGTATTATATATTTATCTTGAAATAACAAAAAAAATCAAAAACAAATGGAAAAAGGCATTACTTCTAAAGGTTATTTTGTTGTATATTGATAAATATTTTAGAAGTAGAAATTGTAGATTGTATTCCATCGTAAACCCCGTTGATAACAGTCTTTCTAGAAATAAAATAAGAACTTTTACTAGAATAACAAAAATATGAGAATGTTAATCATGTAAAAAGTTCTGCATCCCGCCTACTACAATTCTGGCTATTTAGAAATTATTGACATCGCTTTATAAGATGGAGGAAAATATTTTCTATTTTCTTTTCTTGCAGCCCTTTGACGACCCGACATTGAACTTTTGTTACTTGGTGATGTAAAGCATTCCGCCTACTACAATTCTGGCTATTTAGAAATTATTGACATCGCTTTATAAGATGGAGAACAAATATTTTGTATTTATTTTATTTTTTGCGCCCCTTTGACGACCGGACAATGAACTTTTGATATTTGGTCATGTAAAGCGTCCCACCTGCTTCAATTTGCACTGTTTTTAGATCATTGACATCGCTTTATAAGATGGAGAAAAAATATTTTGTATTTATTTTTTTTTTCGCCCCTTCGACGACCCGACAATGAACTAGCGTCGTCGTCGTCGGTTCAGTTATAATAGGCAACGAAGGGATAATTATTTTTTACCTTGTGGATATCAGATAATCTCTTTGTAACCTTCATTATACGTGTATTATACAACTTAGAGATTAAATAGTATCTGAGACTTTCACGGCCGTTTGACATAGTTGTTGCGGCTGTCGGGTTCCGCCGTGTCATTAGGTTTTTGACCCTGACGTTTCGCGAACAACTGCGGTTCGCATTTTCAAAGGTACTACAACTGCGAGATTGCCGCACCGCAAAACCGGTACTGGAAAAACCTTTGCTAACTTCACACCCCTGAATTTTCCTAAGTATTTTTAAAATAATTCTAAGTGTAACACAATATTTTAGGTGCGATCAAACTTATGATGCATGATACATATTCATAAGAGCAATACTCTGAAGTTTGGATAAATCGACACTTTTTTTTTATTTTTAATACCGTAAATTGCAAACAGCTACAGAAATGTGAATCTCTTGACATAATAAATATAATCTCCTGCGCGATATAATACATACCTGTACTTTTTAGGTTCTCCTTATTAGCGTTTTTATCCATTGCTTGCTTGTGCAATTTAAATAGTATAGGCGACGGAGTTATCAGAAAATCTCGCAAGCAGTATATAGATGTGGAGGCAATGTTTGGAAATTTCTGGGCTAATTTTCCAAGACCTTCCAAGCAGACCATAAGTAATGGCATGTGAGCTAACACCAATTTGTGTCCGTGATTTGAATTGATCTTCTCCGTCAGTCTGCTGCATAAGCTGTCGGCACCTAGGAAAATTAAAAGAGCTATGTGTATATTTATCGCGAAAACTATCTAATGCAGTTCTAAGAATTGGAATTTGCAATACTGAAGTTAATTTCTTTCTGCTTTCAGATCTTGTGGAACGTTCGAGATTTGAAGGTCTAAATTTCTCCCAACCGTGACTCTAAGCAGTATAGAAAGCTATTTAGGAGACGAAAATAGTCGAGATGCGAATGCGAAGCATTTCTGAACTTAACTATGCTGTAAATAAGAACATGTGCATTCCTTTCACTATCTTGCAAACTCAATTCATAGAAATGTAATAAAAAATGAAGTTAGTACAATAGGCAATAAAAAAAGAAAATCACTCCACCACTCAGTTGACGATGGACAATTATTAATGCACATCAAGCAGTTCACAAATTGTTGACGATAAGCTTAGACAATTAGAAGTATAAGGTTATTTAAGACAAAGTTACATTTTGAGGTTTATGACGTTTTCACGCAATACAAGATTTTTGGGAAAGTTATAGTTTTCTTAAGAAGTTATTTTTCCTGCGTACCTTCTTCAATAACCTGTCTGCGAAATAATAGCAATGCGTATAAAAATATTAACTCCAGGTACTTAATTACATCTGAGATCTTAGACATCAATATAACAGAGAACGAATTGGCGTAAAGAAGGGCAAGAGATGGCGCACGAAGGTTGATATAGGATATTGGTCGGCAAGGGTAACCTTCTTTATGGCAACTGTCAAAATTTCAGACGTCTATTGTCAATAGTTGATGTTTAAGAGTGTGTTTTGTGTAGCAGATCAGGCGGTTTCGCAAAATTGGATAAAATCGAATTTCGTGCATTGATAAAACACTTCTGAATGGCTGGGAAAACGGCAACGGAATGAGCTTCTAGATGAGCGAGTTCAAACGATACCGCACAAGCACAAGTGAGGAACCATGCAGTAGACGTGCCCAGTGACTTTTTCCTATTCTCAAATCTCACAAAATCACTGGGAGTAAAGAGATTTGCCTCAAATGAGGAGGTCATCACATCCTACTTTTCCGACGGTTCGAAGAGACTGGAACACCGGTTGAAAAGGTGTATTGATCTTCGAGGAGGCTTTTCTTGTCAATTCCGGAAACATCTCAGGTCGCCCTCGTATTGTGTAAAATAATAGCAGTGCTGTGTAGAAAATCAAATATATCGGAGGTGGGGTTGAGTTTTATTGATGATATTAATTAGTTTACAAATTCATTCAAGAAACGCCAAAATGCTTAGCGAAAAATGATTTCTAAAATATCAAGCAAAACCTGAACGAAGAGGAAGCAAGAAGAAGACATAGAAATTATTGGCGCATTAAAAGATTTGTTAAATCATACTCTTATACAACTTGAACGCAAAGAAAACAAACTTTAAATCTTCCAATTCACACCTTCTCTTTTCGAAAACGTTTAATAAAGGATAAGTAGGTTGCTAGAAACCCAAGAGAAGTCCATTAGCTGATGAAACGACACGTTCAACAGCGATTACGCTTTGTTAGAAAACATTTAAATTGGCCAGCTCTTAGATGGCGAAATAGTAAGGTCGTATTATGTGGATCTAAAGAATTAAGATAGTATGTTAGAAGACCTGTTGGACCGAAATAGAATCCAAATCACACAATAAAGACTGTCAAACATGGATGAACTTCTGTTATGGTATGGGCACGTTTCTCATACTATGGTGTTCGTCCAATCTTTTAGATAAAGAGGCCATGGCCCAATTAGTGTATATAAATATACTTCAAACAATCATACTGCCCTACGGCGAGGAAGAGATGCCCCTTCGATGGGTGTACATGCACGATAACGACCCGAAATACGCAAGTCGTAGGATTAAGGATTGGTTATGGGGGGCTTCGGTTAACGTTTTGGTGTGGCCTGCGCAATCACCAGACCCTAACCGCACGGAAAAATCTATGGACAGACGTAGAATAGGCCGTCTTTGTTGTAGCACCCTCATCGAGACAAAAAATATTGGAAGCAGTTGAAAGAGCACGGTGCTCCATTCCAGATGTGTGATGTCAAGCACTGGTTGCTTCCATGACACGAAGATGAGAAGCAATCATCGAAAACAAAGACTATATGACAATATTAAAAAATCTATAACTTTATTACATTTTTCTTTACATATTATATTTTCTTGTTAATACTGCTATTTTCTTCCCACACCTGGAGTATACACATATTGTGTGTAATAATAATAATAAAGTTATTATTTTGATGTAGATTACATCTTACTTAATAAATTAAGTATAACTACATACACTTTGTCTATTTTCAGTTTTTACCCGCGCCATTTGCTGAAAAAGGATGTAAGATTTTGCGCTTATCTCACAGGCAAAGATCTACTTTTACTATCGTTACAGAGAATGCCTGGAAGACGGTTGAATTTCAAGGCGCAGGAGCTGCTGCTTGACCCTTTGGCATATTTTGAGAAGGAAAAAGAGAACGCGGGCCCTCTGTTTCCTTTGAATGCTGTTTATGAGGTAGATATCATAACACATTCACAATTTTATTCACAAAGAGTGTATTGTTGTAGAGTATGCAATGCAATTGGTGTGTCTCGAGAAACTATTTGTGCTGTCAAGAAAAGAAAATTTCAAGTCCCTGTTCTGTCATCTCTGAGTCCTAAGTTACGAGGGGAGGTCCAGAAGTTCGTGAAATGAAAGGGTTTTAAATAAAATAAAACAATAAATCTATTTTTCCTTTTCAATATAATCACCCTCAAGCACAATACATTTATTAGATCTATGAATTAATTTTTCTAAACCATCATAAAAATATTTTTTATCTTTCGCCTCAAAATGGGCCAAAATTGCCTTCTTTACCTCATTGTCGTCGGAAAACTTTTTTCCACGAAAGTCTTTTTTTAAATTGGGGAACAAATAAAAATCACTAGGTGCCAGGTCTGGACTGTAGGGTGGATTGACTATTGATTGAAAACCATGCTTGTGCAGAGCAGCCATTGCAACTTTGCTCTTGTGAACCGACACATTGTCTTGCAAGGGCAACACACCCTTCGTCAATTTTCCTCGACGTCTTTCCTTGATGGCCTCCTTTAATTTCTCTAATATCGCTGCGTAATATTCTCCGGTTATGCTCCTACCTTTTTCTTTGTAATCAATCAATAATATCCCCTCGCAATCCCAAAAAACAGTAGCCATCAACTTTCCAGCCGATTCTGACACTTTGAATTTTTTTGGCGGTGGTGTCCCCTTTTTATACCATTGCATGGACTTCTGTTTGGGCTCAGGCGCAAAGTGATGAACCCATGTTTCACCTCCGGTAACAATCCGCTCCAAAATCTGTGCAGGTTTGTCTCCACACACAGACGCGCTGCTGTTTCTGCAGCGGCGGTACCCATCTTGCACTGACTTTTGTCATGTAGGATACGCAAAACGGTGGTATCTGATACTCCAACTAATGCAGATAATTGTTTTTTCTTCAAACGGGCATCTTGCAGTAGAAATGTTTGCACTTTTTCGACGATCTCTGATGTGGTGCCCTCAACTGGCCGTCCTGAGCGGGGGTCGTCTTCAATCGACTCCCGACCATGGGAACTGTTCCCCATAAACGGTTTCCATTTCATTCAATATGGTTTGAGCGTTCTTTCCTTGCTTTGTAAGGAACCTTATCACAGCACGGTGTTCAATTTCCCCCGGATTGATTTGTTTAGCAGGCAACTATTCGTAAACGACTGACGCTATAGGGCTGCAATTTAACTTATATGCTAATGATGAGTCGCCAATCAGAATGACACCTAGCGGGCGCCCCTATCCCCACTTCATCCCCTCCATTCCACGAACTTCTGGACCTCCCCTCGTACTTCGTACTAAAGCCAAAACAAATGATCTGCGAGGGACAACAAAAACGGAAGTGCGAAATGCTGTTTACAACATGTATCAACAAAGTAACAATAATTATATAATTGGTCTATGATTTTCTTATGAAAATATTGTTTTAGAGAAACATGTTACTTTAGAAACCCTTAAGGATAAACTTAAAACCAAAGTCATCCTTGAACTGCGTCAACAAAAGTTGAGTACATTGTTGAAGGAAATTGGTTTCAAATATGGAAAATACAACAGACGAGTATTAATTGGGAAACATCATATCGTATTATTGCGAAGTATTTTACTGAAAAAATATACGGCTAATCTCATGTCGAGTGCTGCGAAACTAGTGCTATTCTTGTATGAGACGTGGGTAAGAGTTCTGTGTAAGGGGCATCGAGTTAGGGATCTTAATGAATTCTAACGGAAAGCTAACGTTTTGCTGTGTTTAAAATGATCCTTCCTTTTTTTAGGCGTTTAGTTTAAGGTACCTAAAAATTGATTGAAAAAGTGCTATTTCTAGGTTATATTTATTGGTATATGAGTATTAGTTTACGAAATTTAGGTTGGTACTTATTGTGTTTGCACTAAAAGTTATCAAATAAATACAAAATCCTGAGCGGTAAAATTTGATTTGAATATTGGGGAGTAATCTGTTGTATAATATTTATTATCCGATATTTTTTATTTTTGTATACAATACAGGTAAATAGACTAGTATTGTTTTGAAACTGTATTAGATTATAGCGAAGTTCACATAGTCATTTTTCTATGGTTCTCATTATAGAAAACAATAATTTTCTGGTGAATGTTATTATTTATTACAGCATGCGAAGTACATGAAAGTTACACTAAGAAAATGAATTAGTTTGGTTTTGAACGAAATTAACTAATTATTCCAAGATTACACAAAAACTGTATCGAACTGGTAGTAAATCATAAAATGCACGCTAATATTAACGTGATTTTGTTAGATGCATTCACGTAAGCCCGTCCGTCAATACGAAACATATAAAATTAATATGGTATACAGTGAAATCTCCCTTGAACGGACACCAACGGGACCAACTGAAGATGTCCGTTCAGGAGGGGTGTCCGCATAAAAGAATAATGTAGTAGATACACCAAAAATCGTGTTTTAACGAAAAATTAATATATTAAAGAAACTGGGACATTTAAATCGTATATGTATATAAATGCTTTTAAAAGAAATAAGAAACTTTAAACTTAAGGAAAAAAAGTTTATTTCCTTTAGATACATACAAAGTATAATATATGTATGTACATAGATACATAAATATAGTATGTAATAGTCACTTTAAGGACGCAAAAATTCATATATTGTTGTTTGTCTTCTCTTTTTCTGTCTCTTTGGTTACTTGGTCCCAAGCGGTTTTTGCCATATAAAACTGCATCCAGTGGTGTAATTTTCTTTATTAAAAGCTGTACCAACAGTTTCAATGTTTACTAGCAGATGTTTGAGTATTAGACTTCGGTAATAAGTTTTAAAATTCTTTATAATCCCCTGGTCAAGTGGTTGACAAGCTGACGTACAATTAGGGGGTAAAAATAATATTTTTATATTATTTAAGCGAACGTCTTTCGGATGAGATCTCGCATTGTCTAAAAATAACAAAATGTTTCTTTTTTCTTTAGCCATTTTCTAATCTAGGTCTTGCAACCACTCTGTCATAATTTGTCCTGTCATCCAAGCTTTCTTATTGTATTTCCAAGTTACAGGCAGATTATTTATATTAATGTTTTTAAAAGCTCTGGGTTTAGCTGCCCTACCAATGACTAGGAGTTTTCCTTTTTCACCCGCCATATTTGCACAATGCAAAATTGTAAACCTCTCTTTGGGATACTTACCCCCAACACATTTTTCCTTCTTTAAGGTGAGTATTTTGTCGGATAGAGCCCTAAAATACAGGCCTGTCTCATCGGCATTATATATGTCTCTCGGTGAATATCCCTTAATCAAAGAAGGACACTTTTTTAAAAACGATGAAACATCTTCAGCATTAACCAAAGCTCTTTCTCCCGAAATCTATTTAAAACTTACATTGTGGCGGATTCTATACTTATTGAGCCAACCAGAAGAAGCACTGAATGTAGAATATCCCAAAGAAGCGGCTACTTCTCTTGCTTTACATTGTATTAGCGGACCTAAAAAAAAAATAAGTTTTTTGTGTTTTTGTCACGACAAACCTATTGGTAATCTCACTTTTTTTTAATCTATTTTAGAATTTAATATGAAAAGAAAATGAACGCATTAATACAAGAAAACCTTATCCAAAAAAATCATATGCATACCTGTTAAAGGAATCCCCTTATGCCGAGCTGCTGTAAACCAGTCATAACACAATTTGTCAATTTTAGTACCATCACCCGTCAAAAAGCTCCTTTTTTTCATTCAAATTGCTGTTCGACATACATTTGTTTAGAAGGATTTCTTTATGTTTAATTATATCTGCAGCTGGTGTTTTTCCGATATTGAAACGCTTGGATAAGTTCCTTGAACTTAATTTCTCTTTATTGTAAACTTCAACAATCTCAATTTTTTGTTTAAGCGTGAGAATTTTTCTATTTGGAGCCATTTATACAATGAATGTGTCGCCCACTGTGTCTTTTCCGCATCAGACTAATATTGAAAGCAGATTCAATCGAAAGCGTACACCCAAAGAATAAGAACGGTAAATCTCCGACCAACTTGGGGAAGTCCCTATCTCACGCCAGGCAGAAATGCACGACATAGGCTGCGTTTGTACGGAAAGATTAAAATCGGTAAATCTCCGGTTTACTCGGGGAAGTCCCAGCGAAATTGGCGCGCGGCGCGATTGAGGAATGCAATAGCAATACTCTCGATATAAAAATAAGATAAGGCGTTCCTTTTTATTTTATTTTTTTGCCCGGTTAAGAGAACATTTTCTCGTGTCCGCGTCCGTTAAAGAGAATGTCCGTCCAAGAAAGAGTTAATACAATGGAAATTATATGAGAGCCGGTCGGGACCATGCGAAGTTGTCCGTTTAAGGGAGGTGTCCGTGTAAGAGGGGTGTCCGCGAAGGGGAATTTCACTATATTAAGTCTACATTGTTTGAAATGTCAAGGCACAAATTCGTGAGTAGGTCATGCACAGCAACTACCACAAAAGGACAAATAAAACTACTTCTAAAATAGTAGAAGATTAATGAGTTAAGAAATAATCCTGGGAATAAAATAATATATATATTACAAAATATTTTCCAAATAATAGATAGGAAAATAATTCTGCAAAATAAACAATATGCCAGAAAAAAAGGAAGGCAATTCCGTAGCACGGTCTAAATATCCCGAGGAAAATTTCTACGATTTTTCAATTAAGGATGTGCAAAATTTTGATATTTAAATTATACAAGTTTAATATGCATATTAATGTATGATTTTAGGATAAAAAATATTCCTAATTGAAAAAACCAACACACTGCCCTCGTACGAAATAATAAGAAAAAAGGAGACTTGAAATTTACATTGGGTACTGCGGTCTAAGAGTCAACACCTCTTTTTTGCATATGTACAACCCTACCCCATAACCATTCCAGAAGGTGGTCTGCAAAAGTCTCCCGTGCAAAACATTTAGCGGCAAACTAAGGCAGTAGGACTCAATCTTCTGGGTGTGCACACCTTCAGCTGCTATATATAATATATGTAATTTACTACCAGTTCGGTACTATCTTTGTGTAATCTTCGAAGTAATAATTGGTTAATTGCATTCAAAACCAAACTAATTCATTTATTGTAACTTTCATGTATTTCGCATGCTGTAATAAATAATAACATTCACTATGTCTTCATTCGTTTTGTCTTTTTTTCACTGTTGTTTTCTATAACGAGAACCATATAAAAAAGACTATAGGAACTTCACAATATGTAATGTAATACAGCTTCAAAACAACCTTGGTCTATTTACCTATATTGTATACAAAAATAAAAAATATCGGATAATAAATATTATACAACAGATTATTCCCCAATATTCAAATCAAATTTTACCGCCCAGGATTTTGTATTTGTTTTAGTAACCTTTAGACCAAATACAATAAGTACCAACTTAAATTTCGTAAACTATGACTCATATACCACTAAACATAACCTCGAAACAGTCCTTTTTATATCGATTTTTGGGTACCTTAAACTAAACTCCTAAAAAAAAAAGAAGGATCATTTTAAACATAGCAAAACGCGAGCTTTCCGTTAGAATCCATCAAAATCGCTAATTCGATGCCCCTTATACGGAACTATAGCCGAGGCGTGAATTTATTCCAAGCGTAATAAGATTAGGTGTTGGCAAATAATGCCACTAAAAGTGTTCGTAAACCTAAGGGTTATGATGGCAAACATGGCAATTTAATAAGAAATTGGTATGAACGGGAAAGAAACGTAGCGGAGATGGACATCAACCCCATAATAATTGCCAATCCCAACGAATCAAGTTCTGAAGAAGAAATAGATAATTGAAGTCTTCGATGACATCTTTTATATTGTAAATTCATAATGTTTATTGTTTGTTATGAATATTATACCAAATTTGTTGTCTTGATACCATAAGATATCATTAAATAATGAAAAGGATATATCTTGTGTCATTAATAAGAATGGTTGTTGGTTATATAGAACGTGGAGGCAATGGTTACATAACTTAATTGGAATATAAACATACACATTAAGTGTCACTTATTAAAAATAGAAATCCGACCCAAGTCTACTTGAATCCTTCACATATTGGACCATATTTGTTATTTAAAATTCCTAATCTATTTCAGGTTATGTCAGATATTCGAATAAATATATTTTTCATTAAATAGTTGCAGTAAAACATTATTAACTCAAAAGATATATTTTTTTTTAATAAAATAATTTGCCCTATAATACATTAAATCTATTTTCGAATTAACTGCTTATACGGTATTTAATTTGACCCAGATGTATCGATTTGTTTCAAACGGATAAAAATCAATGACGTAGGTGAAAACTGAAAATAGACGAGACAGAGTTTATAAGGTGTTCTGGTTCGGTTTTTAACTTTTTTTTTGCTATTTTGTCGTAGACAGCTGTATAAATAACGTACTTTCTTACAAATTCCATAGAAAACGTTAATTTTTTTTTGTAATGAACTTAGAATTTACCCGGAAAATCCTGTATTGTATTCAGCTGGTTATTTTAATGCCATTTAATGAAAGACTAATGCAGCTTTTTATTAAAAGAGAACCAATTATATGAGCATCACAGTTGTCTCTATTACTGATGATAAGAAAGCAATGATCGCATAGAAAAAAAAGACAAAAAACTCTAAACTCTTAAACTCCAAATTGAAAGTGACTTTCATTTAGATCACCTAGAATAATGTTCACTGCATGTAGTAATGACGTAAGATTATATTCCTTATCAACTGTAAGAATAAAGAAATTCAAAGATAGATTTCAGGACCCCGTTGCATATGCATGTTCTTCACAGATTATGTACTTCACGTACGTTACAAGTTTATTGCAGTTGCGTATTAAACTAATGCCTCTATTATTATTTATAGTAATTAGTAATAAATATCTTTTAAAAATATGTTAATTAAACGGTCCTGCATCCGGACGCATGCGCCAATACCAGAGTGGTAATACGGTGTATTATGTAAAGGGCACTATATTTACGAGCCAACTAGACTGTTTAGACTTCCAATGCGTATGGACTACTGGGAACGTTAACAAAGAATTCGACGCCCTATACATTTAAGCCACCCATGAAGAATAAAATCCCATCTATTAAAAGAGACAAAAACGAAAAAGCATCAGGTTACAAACTAATAATAGGTGGGATTCTCAAACGCTTGTCTGCTCCTAGACCAGGGATATTAACATGAACACTCCACTTTTTTAAAGAACTCTAAAGTACACGAAAGCGGTGGTCAATCCTAAGTCCAATAAGAGGAAAGACCCAGATTTATAAATCTATTAGCTTCCTACTAATCTTTTTGATGAAGTAGTGAAATTAGTTAGCTTTAACCGTCTGCAAGAACATCTGCGCGTGGTGAATGCCAGGCGGATAATTAGGTCCCCGTCTCTGCCCCCCGATAGACTGTCAACTTCTTCGGTCCGCGGGAGCTATTCGGAATGTAATGGAGATGATTGAAACGGTTCATTTTTTTGTATATCGGCAAAAAAATTATGCGGTATAATTTTTAGATTTTTTTATATCTTTGAAGGTTGATGAGGTCGTAATTCAGTCAAGATCCCGCAAATTACCCTCACCCCGACGGGTTCAGAGATAAGCAAGTTTTAACTAGGCGAATCTAAAAAGCTGTCGATCATGTCTTCGCCTGATTCGCTGAATGGAAACTGAGGATAAACGGTACTAAATATGTTACCGTTCAATTTACATATAAGCCCAATGAAAATCTGGTTAAGGTTGACGAAGTTGCTCTGGAGTGCTTTCGTCATATATATTGGATTAGTTATAGATGCATGGATGTCCCACGTGCCAGGGATTAAATGGAGGTTTCCGACGGCTAAGTTACAAATTGTCTTACTCAACGACACACGCAAAGAAATGAGTCTACCATATCCGATTATCAACTTGAAGATGTTGCAAGGTCCAACATTGCATTCAAATACCAACCTGAGCACAGTGTCTTCAAGACCTTAGACAAGAGTGATTATCTGCGGCAGCTTGTTAGTCAAAAGCATCGAGTCGTGGGATCAACCACTATTCAAAGTCCAGGTCTTCGAGAGCGTGGATGAATATGAAATGTTTGAATAAGAAAACTGTATGCTGCATGGATGCTTCACGTGTCAGAACTTAAGTAGAAGTTTACGACGACCAAGCTACAGCTCATCTCATTCATCAACAGAAGCCATAATGCGCGACATATACGAAAAAATGCGACTTTACCTCTGGGTCCACCATCTACGATGATCAACTTGAAGATGCTATAAAATCCAACATTGCGTGTAATTTTAAACGGCTTCTTGTTTATGCGCAATTAAGATATTAGAACAGATCTTCAAATATAAATCTTATCAGAGTGTCTCCAAGACCTCTCGAAGAGCGTTTGAGAGAGAGAGAGAGTGATTACCTGCAGCAGCAAGTTGGTCAAGAGCATCTTCATTCATGGAATCAACCACCATCCAATGTCCAATCCCTTCGAGAGCGTAGTGGAATTTGAAATGTTTAAAGAAAAAACTGTATGATGCATGGATGCTTCACGTGCCAGAACTTACGTAGAAGTTTACGATGACCAAGCTATAGCTCATCTCATTCATCAACAGGAGCATAATGCTCGACATATACGAAGAAATGAGACTTTACATCTGGGTCCACCATCTACGATGATCCATGAGAAAGCTGTATTTACAGCGTTTTCTTATATTGGTGTTATTTTCTAGGCATTCTTTTAGATGTGTTTTAAATACATTATGGTTAGCCTGAGAAATCATTCACATGTGCAATTTCCCTATGCACTGCCCTTTGGTACGAAAACGCCTTCTCGGGACTAGCAATCTTAAGTGTTGCTCGAAACAAGGGTGGGAAACTGTACCCGCTTCTTTTCGCTGTTTGACTTTGCGGACAAGTGTTTCTTTCTTTTAGCACTAGTTAGCGCTAGGAATATTCACTTGTATCGAAGGGAAGTATGGCGATAAAATTACATGTGTTTAGCATTAAACTGTTCCAAACCACACTGATGACGCCGGGTAAGCAGAAACATGTCAGTGTGTTAGCACTTTATATCTCTTTACATGTCGTTCTCGTGAATTGATTTCACTAATACCCTGAGAAAGCTGTATTTACAGCGTTCTTATCTTGGGCATTTATTTTTTAGGCATTCTTTTAGATGTGTTTAAACCACATTTGCAACGGTCCAATTTTCCGATCTAGAGGCATTAGTTTTGAATACGCTCGCTTGTAGTACTTATAAAAATAACCGTTAATTTGTCTCTTTTATATATTAACATATGGTCTATGAAACGATTTTCCTCTCACCGGTTCGTATCATCCCTATTAAATGAATGATGGTGTCGGTAAATTAAGAAAAACGAGCAGCAACATATACAAATTTTGATATGTTTTGTTATGTTAGCCTTTGTTGAAATAGAAATTATTCGTGAATGTCCCCGTTTGCTCAAAACAAATCCATCGTGTTAATCCAGTCCCATTTTATTGAAAAATTTTATATGGTGAGAAGAGCTCATTTACAAAATGAGAGATCTGGGTCTACCAATGCCCTTGGTAAAAACCACCCAGGCCTGGTTAGAAAACAGAAAATTAAAAGTTCGGAGAAGACAGATTCGAATAAAAAGTAGCTATACTCCATTCACGTTAAGAATGCAGACTTGGAATAGATAGGCCTTAAAATACGGGCTTGCCATTGGCTAATGGGCGAGGTATATTCACACAGAAGCCATACCATTGAAATTGATGAAGATTACCAACGGTGAGACTTACTTCATGAGTAATGACTTATCATATTGCATTTGGGGTTAATCGAAGAGAACACGATTAATCCCAAATGCAATCTCATTTACTTTTCAACATAATTAAACAAGCTCCAACTATTTCGGTAAACGAAACAATGAAAGGATACATTTATATTGTAATTAATGTTACTTTCACTTTATTATTGCGGTATTATTTTACCAGGTCATATAACCATAACGTATTGCACATAAAATATGAAAAATTTTGCTATTTACTAATAACCAAACTTCTATGTTTACGATGTTGTCATTTGACGATTTCATCGGTTAAATTTTACCAGTGTAATACAGCCGCCGATCGTAGCGCTAGCTGCTACATTTTCAACGTGAATGAAGTATAGAGAGGGACTACCGCAGGGCTTGCCACTGTCCCCCATACTTTTCAACCTATACGTCAAGGACATCCCACAATTTCAAGAAAACCCGGGACTAAAGACCTTCCAATTCGCAGACGATACGGCGATTCTAGCTGTAAGAAATACGGAAGAGAGATGCAGAAAAAGGATGGAAGTAGGGCTGAAATCTATAGCCAGATACGCGGCCCAGTGCCTTCGGGAAGAAAACGCCCAAAGAAAGGAAGATAAGTTGGAGGAACAGGGTCATAAAAACTAAAACGCAAGCGACGTATCTGGGGGTAACGATTGATAAAAACCTACACTTCCATAAGCTCAAGGAGCACGGGCTTGGCCAAGCCAGGCTAAACAACTTCAGGGCACTCCTAAGAGAAGAGAGTAACATGTTACTATCCTTAAGGATGAGGATTTTTAATTCGAGCGCCACATACGGACAAGAAATATGGTGCTTAAGGAGACCCAAAGCTTAAAAGACGCTACAAAATACGCAAATTATACTGGCCAGAAAGTGCGCGGGAGCCACGTGGTTTATTAGGAACGAGGATCTGAGACGGGAATTGAAACTCCAAGACTCGACAACACGAGCAAAGAGAAGAGAGCAGGCAATAGGAATAATGAGATCCCATTAGACGGAAGGTATCAGGAAACGAGCGGAAGTATGCGAAGCAACCCCCGTTAACACCCCAATCTACACCAATAGTTACATCATGAAAACAATGCAAAAAGATCTTAAAGAAGGGAACACACACTTTGCTCAATTTTCAGGGAATAAGGCGATTAGGAAAATTCATAGTAACCTTCCACATGGCAAATGGAGATAGTAGGAAAGGAAAAAAAAAGATCCACGTCAGAAGGTTTTCGCCTCTAGCGTGGTTAACACGTCGAGTTACCGTGACCTTCTTCAAATCTGGTTTCGCCCCAATTTTTTCAATCTTCTTAACAATGAACAAATAAAACAGTGGAACTCCCCCAACTCGAACTCCCCTAACTCGAATATTTTTTATCCCGTGCGTTATCTATTCGAGTTATATGCATATGACTGTCCT
The DNA here is from genome assembly GCA_023509865.1 of Trypoxylus dichotomus. Taxonomy (NCBI): domain Eukaryota; kingdom Metazoa; phylum Arthropoda; class Insecta; order Coleoptera; family Scarabaeidae; genus Trypoxylus; species Trypoxylus dichotomus. Next base: position 12,311,824 of record CM042082.1, read on the forward strand.
TAACTCGAATTTATCCCTAACTCGAAAAAAATTTAACCAAATTTAAGACGTAGAATCTCTGTAACTCGAAATTTTCACTAAAAGTACGTGATACGCCATCTGTTAGCGGATATAACGTAATATCTATCGAAGGAATTCGGGGAAGTACCAATGACAACGGGTTTTATCATTCTTATTCATCTGCGTGTTGCGCTATATATTCAGTCGTATTCGTTAGTGTTTGTCATCAACATGCCCCCAGCAAAGGAAACTTAAAAGTTTAACAGTGCAACAGAAATTAGAAATATTAAAAAAAGTGGACAATTGAATAAAAAAGAAGGTAATAGCTGCGGAATATGACATACCAGCGAGTACATTGTCAACTATAATTAAAAACAAGGAACATATTCGAAGTTTCGCGAGTAAACTTACAAAACCTGCCAATTTCAAACGAAACCGAGTTTCAAACAAAAATGTAAACAGTGCGGTGTTTAAGTGGTTTGTATCTACTAGAGAAAAAAACATTCCGGTGTCGGGGCCACTTCTACAGGAGAAAGCACTGGAATACAGTCAACATTTAGGAACAACAAATTTTAAGGCCAGCACCGGCTGGCTTCATAAATTTAAAAAAAGGTAAAATTTACGTTATTGTATTTAGACATACGTATACACATATGAAATTTATATTTTATTTTTTAAATTTAGACATGACATATCGCATAAGAATATCTGTGGTGAAAGTGCCACAGTGGATGATCGTCAGGTTAGTGATTGGATTCGAAATGTATTGCCGAGGATTTTGGGGCGGTATAGAGAAGATGATACTTTCAATGCTGACGAGACAGGGTTATTTTTCAAATGTCTACCTAAGAAAACTTTAGCCATTAGAGACGACAAATGCAATGGTGGAAAACTTAGTAAAGATCGGGTCACATGCCTTCTAGCAACGAATATGAGTGGCACTGAAAAACTGAAACCTCTCATAATTGGCAGAAGTGTAAAGCCACGATGTTTTAAAGAGGTAAAATGGCTTCCTGTAGATTACGAGAACAACGTAAAGGCATGGATGACCTCTGAAATTTTTGAAAAATGGTTGGCTAAATTGGACAAGCAATTTTCACACGAGAATCGAAAAATAATAATGTTTATAGACAACTCCCCTGCTCATCCTGCAATACAACAGAAGCTGAAGGCCATCAAATTGCAATATTTGCCACCAAACGGAACTTTCAAACTGCAACCTTTAGATCAAAGCATCATTAAAAGTTTCAAAGATCATTACAAAGGAAGAATCCTTAAAAAAACTTTATATGCATTAGAGAATAACGGTTCTCCTAGCATATCACTTCTCGACTGTGTGAGAGAGGTTGCCATGACATGGCATGTGGATGTTAAACAAAAAACCATTCAAAACTGTTTTAAAAAGGCTGGTTTTGGTAACGAAGACGAGGACGAAGACGAAATTCCCCTTGCTCAACTAAAAGAACGACTGCAAAATTCAGAAGATAAAGAACTTCCTGTTGAAGTAAGGCAAGATTTTGAAAACTATGTTGAGTTGCTAAATGTCGAGAATGTATCTCTTGACACTTATCTTGAAATTGATAGTAACCTCTTAACTACTGACTATCCGACAGACGAAGACATTCTAAGGAGTGTATCAAGCATTACAGATGAAGAAACCTCCGAAGAAAGCGATGAAGAAATTGTGGAGCAACCATCACACAAACAAGTTTTACAAGCATTAGAGACACTAAAGAATTATTTTATGTCTCATGAACAAACATCCGATAAGACATATATGTTTATTAATAAAATTCAAAAATCGTATGAATACATCCGAGCGGCCAATGTTCGGCAACAGTTGATAATGCATTTCTTTAAAAAAAACAATTTAATTATGCAATTGTTTTATGTTCCCATGTACAAGTACACATTTAATACCTATGTATATAGGACAATTTTTGTTTAATTTCATACATATACATATAGAACACATATATATCCTAATGCATGTAGTTTGTATTTTCAGTTTGTTTTTAAATCATTTTTTTATTTATTTTATATAATATTGTTATTACATATTATGCTTTATAAATATACACATATAATGAAAAGTAAATTGTGAATTTTCTGTAACTCAAATTTTCTCTAACTCGAATTTTATTTGGGGATTTAGGTGGTTCGAGTTAGGGGAGTTCCACTGGATTATAAAAGCAAATATTTATTACTAAAAACTAGAACTTCAATAGTTGATTGCCCCCCGCGGGCTTTTATTACCGCTTCACTCCTTTTCGGTAAACTGGCCAATAACATATGGCAGGTTGAAGTTGGAATGTCCTCCCATACTCTTTCAAGTATTGCTTTTAATTCTTGTTGGGATTGTTTGCATACTTTTCGCTTAATAATAGCCCAGAAATGCTCGATCGTATTTCGATCCGGGCTTTGGGGTGGCCAAGATGTCAATGTTCGCTTCGCGGAACTACGCTAAACTTGCAGCCGCAGTGCACAAAACTTCGTCAGTATTCATTCCGAATAATTTTTCAATTGAGGGCAGTAAAACTTCATCTAACATGCTGGCGTAGGTCCTCGAGAACATTCTACCAGTGCACACGAACATCTCTCCAACTCCTGTCAACGTCATACACCCCCATATCATGACACTACCGTCACCATGTTTGATGGCAGGCACCACACAATCGGCATGGTATTCTTCACCAGGCCTCCGACGCACTAACACGGCACCAGGTGTACCAAAAATCTGTGATAAACCTATCCAGTTAATTCTTTCAACTCTCGTTTTTTTTTAACACAATTCGTTTAAATTTCTATAAAATAGTTACTTTATACTGAATATAAAACGATTAATTATATTAACCTCTATATTACACTCATCTGTCCATAACACATTCGCCCAGTCCTTCTCTATCCACGATTTGTATCTATGAGCCCACGCTAATCGTTTATTTTTATTTACGTCCGACAGCCACGATTTCTTTCTACCTTTTCTCGATGGTAGACCGACTTCTCTAAGACGTCTACTTACTGTTTTAGGCGATAAATTAACGTTGAGTTGTCGATTTAACGCGCCAGTCAAATCTGTTGCCGTTTGACGTTAATTTTGTAGAGTGTCGTTGTAATCACCGGTCCTCCCTTTCTGTCCATTTACGTTTTGGACCTGTTCCCGGTTTTGATTTAGTATTTCCTGTTTCTTAGTAACGCTTTGGAGTTGTTTGTACAGCGCACCGTGAACATTTTACTTTTTTACCAATCATCCCTCGGTATGTATTGTAATAATTTGCGCACGTTCAAACTCAGAAAGTTCTTTAGATTTCGGCATTTTCAGTTACATACACATAAACTAATCACGAATAAATATTTTTAATTGCCAATAACACATATAATTTAAAATAAAAATATTGATGTTCACCGGTCACTTTACAGAACTATACTAAGTATAAAATACAATTAGTTCCGCAAATACAGCAATAAATAGATTAACAACGGTATTTCTCCCACAAGCCCTTCTATTTATACTACGGGTATTTCTAAGAAGCAACAGGTATAGACTATTTGTCTGTTAATACCGCTATATTAAAACATCTAAAGGGTGCCTCATATTCATGTCCCTGGGAGATACACCGAATAGAAAAAAAATTCCTAGAAATTCCTAATGTTGATCGACAGCGGATAATTCTCAGAACGATAAATCTTTTACATTGGTTTCTCTTATACTTTCTTTCAAGAACTGCACGTATTTAATTTCGCCTAGCAGAAAGGATGTGGTAAATACGTTTTATTATTATTAATTCCCAAATAAACTATTCAGTCATTGAATATCTTTGAGCGAAACAGCATATAATTATGTCACGTTTTTAAATACTGTGCGTACATACAATGAGTATAGCGAACAAAATTTCTTTATGGATTAAGCAAGCCGTATTCTGAACTGGTAAAAGATGGCGACAAAATATTTTGTCGAGCCTGCAGTAAACTGGTAAGTTTAATTTTACTAAAAGCTTTACAATTGTTTCTAACTTCTTTAACTTTTGATATAAAATGACAATTGTTGTTGACGGTGTCTTGCGAGAGAAAGTACCTGATTGATCAACACGCTAAAACTCCATCACATATTGGAAAATGTGAAAAACTAAAGGGATCCGCATGTGTGCAGCAATCTATATATCATGTGTAGCATCAACTTCACGAAACTCAGAACTAGAATATAATACGGATCTGTGAAACGCATTAATTTCGTCTAACATACCATTAGCAAGATTAAACAATGTTAATTTGGAATCATTTCTGCAAAAATATTGCAAACATAATATACCTGACGAAAGTACCTTACGAAAAAATTATGTCACATCTTGTTTCCAGCAAACAATGGTAGAATTGTTCAACAATTGGTAGGGAATAATTTTATTTATATCATGGTAGATGAAAGTACGGATAAGTGTGGCCGTTATATTGCCCATTTGTTAATAGGAATTCTTCATGAAGATATTGTAGGTAAGTCGTATTTAATTTATTGTAAAGAACTTCAAAAAACAAATAATGTGACAATTGCACAATTCGTTCAAGAAGGTTTATCAAATTTCTTTTTACCTGGAAGTATACCTTGTGAAAAAATTTTACTAATGTTGTCCCACGCTTGTCATACCACTTGTTTAGCTCATGGGTTCAATGGTGTAGACGAAGACATTAGGAATCAATTTCCTTTGATTAATGATTTAATTAGCAATGTCAAAAAAGTATTTTTACGAATCCAATTTTATAAGGAGCGACTTCCCAGTGTGAAGTTGCCTCCTGAACCGATTATTACGAGATGGGGTACATAGTTAGACGCTGCAATTTATTCCACCAATAATTTTGAAGGAATAAAAAATGTAATTCTTGAAATCACTGCTGACTGCATTGCTCTAGAATACTGTAAAAAGATAGTAGCATCAACAGAATTGCTACAAAACCTTTTGTATATTAAGTCAAACTATAGCTTTGTTTCAAGTTCCATTCGTAAACTAGAAACGCAAGGGATGTTGCTCTCGGAATCAGTCGAAATAGTAGACGAATTTGATATGCTATGTAAGAAGGTTAAGGGTACAATAGGTAATTTTAAATACGATAAATTTAAAAAAGTGATAAATAAAAGTACGGAGTATTTGAAATTGAAGAAAGTAAAGCAAATTTTGGAAGGTGAAACAGTAAACGATATCGATTTTAATTTTAGTTTAGAATGTATTGCAAAGTTAAAAAATGCATCAATTACATCTGTGGATGTTGGAAGAAGCTTTTCTATTTCGAAACATATGTATTCTGATAAATTTTCAAAAACATTTAATTATAAATTGGTTTAGAAATATGTCGTAAAAAATGTGCTATAAAGTTAATGTTTAAATTTCTGCTCTTATTTATTTTATGTAAAAATTTTGCATATTGTCGCAATTTTTCTTGCATATATGCCCCAGGTTTATGCATATTCTCTCAAAAATCGATGCATATATTCCAGTTTTTCTTTGCATATAATCCGGTCTCTAATTATCAGAAGTCAAGTACAAAATTATCGCAAAGACTGAGACATTTATTAAACAGGCGGATGAATTTGCCAAAAACCTCTTCAACACTTTGAGATGGCTCTCCTCATGTCTTCGTCCTGCAAATTTGTATTGCCAGACATTACGTCGTCTATGGAAAGTCATCCAGAACAAAAGAAGAGACGTGCTGTCTTTTGGAACTATTTTGATTCACAATTACACACGAGTGCTACGATAACCCAACAGTTTCTTGCGCAATTTTAATGGAAGTGTAGTCGACATACAGCCCCCACTTGGCGCTGAAGGACTTTCCATTTTTTCAACACACAAGTGCGCCTGAAGAGAAAGTAAAGCTTAAAGTCGCCGTGAAGACCTATCTCAGTACGCTGGTGGTAACTATCTATAGGGTATTGAAAAGCATGTTCGCCAATATAACAAATGTCTTAATCTTTGCGGTGACAGTATTCGATCCCAGCAAAATGTAACATGTTTGAACATTGCTCTCTGGAATGTTTACGGAATATATTCCAATCTTTACATGCTCATTGTATATTAAAATTAATATAAGTTGATGAAGTTCACTCATTTTTCTTAATTTCTCGACACCCTTCCTGCTGCCTATAAGTTTTCTTTAGCGATTCTGTACGCGTAAAAATTACATTTACCTGTTTCGTCGCCTATCGCCCAAACTAGCAAGTCGACGCAGGCAGCGTTGGCCATGACGTTCACCTTAAATTTATTTACCAGGGCGTAATTAGTCTCCCTGTCCTCTTTTCGCTGGCGTCATGATTTTTACTTTGCAGCTCGGTTTGACCGTTCAGAAATAAGCCTGTAAAATACGAAACAGTAATTAAAATGAAAACGAAAGCAAACGAAGGATTCGATAAAGGTTATAAAAACACGCAAAAGTAATTTCTCCAGTAAGAATTAGTAATGAAATTTCTCGAATACAACGAGACAGACGAATAAGATACTGGATATTCCTATCGTTCTAAATATTGACAGCATAGTAGCGCCGCAACTCTGCCAAACCGGTTCCTGCTATGCGACTGTTTATTATTACTGCGTAGTATAGATGTTTGGTAGATAAATGCTTCACGATTTCATTTCATAATTTTAGACAGATCACATTACACGCTGAACAAGCCATTTTTAGAACAACAAAAAAAAATAGATCACCCTGCAAAATTAACACACTATCGCTAATTTTCTAAATATCTGGGTAATTCATTTCATCGGGTTCCGCCACGTCACTAAGATAGTTGTCCCTGATGTCTCGCATTCTTAAAGGTACTGTCACAGACTACTAACGACCTCCATCTATCAGGTATATGCCGAAGTTTTTTCCGGCTTAAATAAGAGATGGCGCCAGCGAAAAGCACGCAGCGTATTAATTTGATACATACGTCACTCTGTTCGTCTGACATTTAAACTACACACACAAGTTGAGTCCGCCAAAAACTAGCGCCTATGCTCAATGATGTAGCACTTTTCTTAATTAATCAAAGATAAAAGGCTATTGAAAGTCGTCGTTTGCTGGTAGAAACATGGTGAACTCACTCCATCGATTAAAACATGTGAGATATGGTTTCGACAAAAATGCGAAGACGATCAATTCCAGATGTTATTAGATCATGGATTGTTATACGACAATACGCCGTCTCACACAGCAACACCAGCGAAAGACACCTTGCAATCGCTTGGATGGGACATCCTTCTGCACCAAAAAGCAAGCGGTTTTCCTGGCAAGGTATCCATAAATTACCTGAAAGAAGGGTGAAATGTGTAGAAGCTGATGGCCACTATTTTGAATAAAAAAATTAATTTCCCTTGAAAATTGAGCGTTTCATGTCAGCAAAAAGAAAAACTAAAAAAAACACCTAGTGGATAGCGAAAAGTTGTCCGCTGTAGTTACTTCTGTTTATCTCGTTAAAAATACCTTCGATTTATCCTTGCGAGCAGGCGCCATTTAGAGATGGCGCGACAAGCTGAGACGTTTCGTTAAAGTTCGTACGCAATCGTATGAAATCGTTGTGTTGAAGTTCATCGAATGCTTTGTATCGCCATTGTTGTTTTGGGATTGTAATAATATAATGTCGTACTTGCCGCTTCAAAACGAAGTGTTGCCTTTTGTTATTGTATTTTTTGATTGGAAATACAGACAAAATGGGAGGTATTGATCATTTCGACACGTCAATACAAGACTGCAACAAAAGACTCTACAGAACAGCAGTACCCACGCTCTTCAGAAAACAGAAATTTCTCGGATGCTAAGAAGTCGGTGTTTATACTTGCTTTAACTTCAGTGCTTGCTTTTTACTACGCACATGTTTTAATTCTAAATATTTTGTAGTTATACATCTAGAAATATCGACTTACTCGAAACGTCCCTTTCACGACATGCAGTCAAAAAACCAGGAAATGTATTATGTAATATTCAGAGTAGTAGCTGTCATATCGGCGGAAGGCGTTGTGCGCTGTCTCTCTTGTTCAAGCTATTTGGCCGCTTGTCGTTTTCTCTTGCTTCTATTATATTATAAATACTACTTTCACAACAAACCGGAAAATAGGCAATATACTAGTTACAGCGAAGAATAAACTATAATTAGTGAGACGGGTCAGACAAATCGTAGAATAAGCGTAAGAGACCAAGAACATAAGAAGGATGTAAGGAACAAAACAACAACATTGGCGCTGGCACATGTACTCACAACAGACCACTCTATTGAGTTCCACAACACAAGAACCATAGCAACACATACAAACCTTATGGCAAGAACTATTAGAGAAGCAATAGAGATCGACAAACGGCTGCATAACATGGAAGCCGCTATTCTTAAATAGACAAGTAAATATATAACATGCAGGAGTATACCTAAGCTCAAGGACCGAACTCAGAACGCACCATCGTCGAAAGAGCCAATCATACGAAGCCAAGTCCGAGAGAAGGTAACCGACTCGCATAAAGTGCAGATCGCTTAGGCGGCTGCCGCATTCAAACCATGACTACCTCAAGATGTATGCGATTACGACGAAACGTCAGGACATATCCGGTCTGGGAAATGACGTCGAACGCAGGATGGAACACGAGAGAAAAATAGAACATATACACTATCATCCATATTACTCCGGACACCCAACTAAATTAAAAAAAAAACGAGATATTCCCTCATTGTTCCAAAACTTAAAAAAAAGTTATTGCATTTTATTAATAGGGGTGAAAATTAATGCATAAAAGTAAAAAAAGCAATTCTAACGAAAAATTAACAAAAACTTCTAAAACATTCCGTTCATCAAAGAAACTTTTTGAGCGAAGAACAGCTTTCACAATCCGAGGCATTTGCTTCACTACTTCCTCAAGGACTCTATTTGGCATATTATTCCATTCCTCTTGCAAAATGTTCCACAGGTAGCTTACGGAGGTAAGGCATACTTTTAGACCCTCCTGGCCAATTCATCCCATAACAGTCGATGGGGTTTAGATCGGGGCGTTGCGGCGGCCATATCATTACTTGTAAAGTGCCATTATTTTGTTCTCCATTTAAGAAATTTTTACATATCAATGCCGAGAGTTTAGAGTCGTTGTCCTCGATGAATACAAAATTTTCGTCGATTATACGTTGCTCCGATGGTATTGCATTTTCTTGTAGTATTTCTAAATAACCCACTTTTCGTAAAATACCTTCGATTCCCTTCAAGTCTCCTGTATCGGCATAGGAAAAACAACGCCAAACAAGCACAGAACTTCCGTGCTTGACAGTTGACACTACACAATTCTGCAAGATTCTTTAGCCTTTCGCTCTTCTCACAAAAACGCGCCTTAATTGTCCAAACACCTCAAACTTTGACTCATCAATCCATAGCACCCTTTTCCAATCATTCACTGTCCAACTTCTATGTGTTTCTGCCAACTGTAGTAGTTTTTGCCTGTTTCCCCGTCGAAGTAGGTTTTTTTTTTGTTGCAATGCGGCCGTGAAGATTTCCAGCTTTTAATCTTCTTTTCACTGTAGTAACAGAAATTTTTCTTACATGGTCGCGATTCATTTCGGCGGCGATTTCTGGTGCTGTTTTGCTTAACGCATGCACAAACAGGTTTATTTAGAAACTAAAGCATTTATCAACTCACAATACACTTTTGGATGGCCTGCTCCCACCCTAAAGAGTATTGTAAATTTATTACCTGCAATATTGTCCCAAAAGTAATCCTATTTCTGGCGATGAGAACTATTCTGAAAATTATTATATTGGGTCATAAAATGTAATAGGTTTTAATAATTCTCTAATCGATAGTTTTGGAAGTTTCCCTGCACAATTAGTAAGCAGTAAACTTCATAAAGGGCCTAATATAAATGTTATTTATTTTATATAAAAAAGCAATTATATTATCTTTTAGTAGAGTTCACAACATTTTACTGGGTATCCGAACTAATACGGATGGTAGTGTATATGATGCGATTACATAGAAATGTCAGGACGTATCCGGTTCTTCTGGGAACCAATGCCAAACGCGGAATGAAACCCGAATGAACAATAGAACATATGTATAAAAGAACCATTGACCAAAAACGTTTTAAAAGATTATGTACGTATTACTGTGCATTGAAATGTCTGTCCTAACTTAATAGGTAATGTAAGTAATACGTTACAAATTAGTTAGAAAACATTTGGGCACACTGATTGTTCCACAAAATTCGAAGGGCCAAAACGTAGCTAGCTCATCATACAAACACGCTGCAGTATTTGAATTACGCGCAAGTTTAAATCACGCTACAGCAGTACAGCGCCATTTTATAAGAATCCACGGGCGATAGGCCCGAGAATCCTGGTATGGAGGCTTCTGTTCCAAATGATACATTTTCGTGGCGTAACTGGCGTCTCGCAAACAGGGACTGTGGATTCGAATCCTGACGGATACCGCGAAAAGTTTAATTTGGCGAATTAGTTCATTTTAAACGATGAAAGACCAAGGAAAACTAATATTTGTTATAATTGATGTTTTTAGGATTGATCAATATCATTTGCGCCTTTTTTCATTATCGAGATTTCATTACGGTGATAATTTTAGAGCGGTTAAACGCAAGATGCTTTACCTTTAACAAATTCCTGTACGTCTTTCGTAAACGGAACCGGAAGATCTTTGTGCGGCTGCAACAATTCCCTCAGCAACGTTACCATTACCAGATTTATGGTTTCCGAAAAGGTCTTGTACGGGAAGATCAGTATTTTTCCGGTCCAGAAGATTTCCAAAGATTGCTCATCTAAGAACGCAAGCATATCTTTCGTCAACAGCTTCTTAGCGAACGCGAGAATCGTTTGCAGGTGAATGTGCGGGAAGAGGATGTTGTGCTTCTTCTCGTTCGAATCGTAGAATTTCATGTTCGGAAACTGATTGAAGCTAGAACCGAACTTCGAAAAGAAATACGTCGTCGGATCGTAGTTGCCTGTAATGTAGCCGGCACCGCGCTTTGTTAGGTGAACTTGATTGATGCAATCGACTGCGTCGCAGCCCTAAAAGAAATATATTTATACAGGATGTCTTAAGTAAATTCCAAGGAATAATACTACTTGTCAAATAAAATGTATTTCTAAAAAAAATAATCAGGTTGATGTATAAGTTTGCAACGTTTTTATTAAGTCACAATTGAACAAAATGCATGACTAGTCTCGGCAAAGAGGGGCAAGTTTCAGTGTCGTACACAGAACAACGTGGAGGGATGAAGCGCGTGGCACGAAGAATCAAGAATCCGTAACAGAGCACGCTTGTTCAGTATTATTCGACTGGTCGTTGTGAGTGCTTCTCACATACTCAGAAAATGTCGCATTTGGCTACATTTCGGAAACGGCGTATTTCGAATAAACTAGAAAACGTAATAGCGATTATGCCGGATTCAGAATACGAAGGCGATAGAATTATGTGTGTAAAGTGAGACAACTATTTGACGTGTACCAGCAGGTGGAAGTGTGAACGGCACCTGAAAAGCATAAAACACTGTTCTGCAATACGTGGCAGACGATACAGCGAACAATTATTTGATATAGGTGTTTGTTTTATTCTATGTAATCAACCGTTCACTTTGTTAGACCAACAAGCATTTGTCTCCTTCTGGAGCAAGCATTCGGATAATACATTACCAGGTCGAACATCGTTAAGAAACTTTATGCCATCTGTACGTGACTATGTTGAAAGAAGAATTAAAGCACTGGAACTTGCTCCTCTCTGCCGAGACTAATAATTAGAGTTGTTGTTTAGGCTATTTCCATCGTTTGTTAAACTTATGTAGTCCGACAGTTTCGGCAGTGCGTCTACTGCTGTTTTTGGGGGTAGCTCTGAGAAGGGCTGTTTCTTGCCAGATTCATCATTTGTCCTATGATTAGTTTGTCTGAAGTATTTGTCTTCTCTATTAGCCTAGTAGTTAAGTTAGAATAGGAAAATTCGAGAAAACCAAATTGAGATCGATACACATACAGAATAAGTTTCATTAATAAAAGGAAAATAGGGAAGACAAATACGTCGTGTCAACTTACCTGCGTCAATCCCAACATGTCGGAGGTGACCGAGAGGTTACCCGACAAGCTCCTGGGTATGATGGACCAAAACTTGCTAAATGTGTTCTTGACGTTGGTTCGTTCGACATTTATATGAGCGCTTCGGGCTTGGGATATAACCGGCAAATCAGCGGCGAATCCGTTATTGTAAACCTCCCCATCGCCCTCGCCAGACCGATCAATACCGGCACGGTACCGCGGCATAGGTACAACTTTGTTGAGCTAGAGTTGGAGCTTTGCTCTTGTAGGTGGCCGATGGAGTTCGTTAGCAACGCTAAGCAGTCGACCTGTGTCGTTATTATTTCGTCTATGGATTCCGGACATCTTGCCGCAATGTCGCTTAAGAGGGTATGCAAGGAGAAGCTGAACTTTTCGGCTACCGGTATTCCTGAAAACATCGATACGTTTGCTAGCAGAGACAATGAAATTGAGATATTGGATATACTTTGAAGCCGGCAAATTATTCGAACTATAAATGTAAATCAACAATTAATTAATTCGAATATTTGAATGGAATATTCTCTTTCTATCTATTCTCTTTTTGCCTTTACATACAACTCAAGACTAGGCTCAAGTTACTCACGGTTAGTCGAAATTTCAATAGAGACTTCTACGAATTAAAAGTGTACCAGTTCATATTTGTACAAAAATTTGGAGTTCAGGGCACATTAGTGGAAGCCGAAGACCAACATATCTAGAATGCAATACAGTACGTATGAGTGTGAGTACTATAAAAAAATTAAAGACTGCAAATTATAATAGCTTATCAAAATTTACTCTTCTTTTGCTATCATTTTGTATTTCGTTTATAATTTACGATTATATGCATTTTGCTTATAACGTAGGTAAATAGTCCAAGAATCATGAAGGAGGACAACTTAGGAGGGAATGTGGTCTAGATATTCCTAATAGATAGTTCCTTAATTAGTTTTAAATGCGGCAGCTTATTTACCTCCCCCTACGTGCGCCTAGAATCCATAAAAGGTTCCGAGTCATGGGTAAATAAAATCATTTCATAGAACATTGTCTTCTGAAATGTTGGTGTGTCTTTTTAAGACTTTACATCGCTGTTTATCAAAATTAACTGTCAAAAAAAGGTAATTGATAGATCATCTGTACTGGAATCTTTTGATGAAGCAGAACCAAGAGAAGAAGCATGTATAAAGGGTCTTCTTCGAATTATCGATGTACTTATGGCACCTGATGACCCATTTCCTCACAAACATGAGATTAATTCAAAAATCTTGAAATAGTTTTTAAAATAAATATGTTGTTAATTTGACCAGTTCCAATTCTAAACGATTGTCATGCAGTTGTAAAATTTAAGCTATTTTCAATTCCATTGTTTATATTATCTATCACCATATATACACTGTTATCTACCATAATAACATTCACTATTTCAACTTTTCTTAACAAATACATAAACGAAATATGTGCTTTCTAGACAAATTTTTTCACTTTCATGTGTTGTAACTACTACATTTACCATTCTGTTGTTTTAATTATAGAATTAACTCTGAAGAATCCATATACAATGTTACTTGGTACAGATTTTATATTTCAGACAGATCTTCAAATTTAAGTTTACCCCGTAAAGTTGATTTCACAAATATGTAGGTTGTAATTTGGGCTGGGTGTCTGTTCAGAATTTTGTCTCTCTTTTTAGAATAAACTATAGGTGGAGTTGCATTGATGACATCTTAGGATCATCGCGTATAAATCGCAAACCCAAGATGCACCACGTGCAGGTGAAAGAGTCTTTACGACATCCTTGGTCCCGCTCCAATTGATCAATGAGAACCCTTCCCCCCTTACAAAATAAAAATTCTATTTATTTCGGTACTGCTACAAAATAAAACGATCAAATCTGACAATGAAAGCAATAAAACTCGAATTATGTAGGATAAATTTACTATGATAATACGAAAATGTACATTACAATTAAACGTAACTTATGGTATAATTATAGAAATATAGTGCGTTCGAAAAATATAGCAATAACATAACGAATACTCCAGGCACTCTAAGTTCACATGCACGTCAT